>WNGS01088481.1:0-10373 GCA_020271785.1 Procambarus virginalis
TTTATTTATTTATATTTATTTATGCATATACAAGAAGGTACATTGGGAATGTGTGGATACATAAAATGGTAATTACAGTCTTGTAAAGCCACTAGTACGCGCAGCGTTTCGGGCAGGTCCTTAATCTAAGAAAATTTTAAGTAGGTAAATACTTGCAAGATTTAAAAAAAAATGATAACAGATACATGGCAAGAAAAAAAAATAGAGAAAATTGTAGGTACAGTGGATTAAAGCACATAGGCAGCTAAGATTGATTGCAATGACAGCTTGAATGGTAGTTGACAAAAATTGGTAGGCACAAAACAGCATATGGCTAGCACATAAAAGAAGACAGCAATGAACACAATGATAAGGTTGGTAGGGTTAAATACATAAAAATTAGGAGATTGGGTAACACTAGGTACAGAGCAAATTTAAAGCTCAGTGTAGGAAACTAAGAAGATGAAATCAGGTACTTTTTGGTTTTGTTTTTAAATAAGGCAAAACTTTTACAGTTTTTCAATTCACTAGGGAGTGAGTTCCATAGACTAGGTCCCTTAATTTGCATAGAGTGTTTACACAGATTAAGTTTGACCCTGGGGATATCAAAGAGATATTATTTCTGGTGTGGTGAAATGGGTCCTATTACATCCATCCAGGGAGAGTTTCAGAGCATGGTTTGCATTTAAAAACAGGGTTTTGTAAATGTAGTTGACACAAGAGAATGTGTGGAGGGAGTTAATATTTAGCAAGTTTAGAGATTTAAACAAGGGAGCTGAATGTTGTCTAAAAGCTGAGTTAGTTATTATTCTGATAGCAGATTTTTGCTGCGTGATGATGGGCTTAAGGTGGTTTGCAGTGGTAGACCCCCATGCACAGATACCATAATTAAGATAGGGGTAGATTAGTGCATAATATAGTGAGAGGAGAGCGGAGTTAGGAACATAATATCTGATTTTGGAGAGTATACCAACTGTTTTAGAGACTTTCTTAGTATGTGTTGTATGTGGGTGCTGAAGTTGAGTCTCTTGTCTAGGAATAGGCCAAGAAACTTGCCATCATTTTTATTACTGATGTTAATATTGTCTATCTGTAGCTGAATTGCATTTGATGATTTGCTTCCAAATAAGATGTAGTAAGTCTTTTCGATGTTTAATGTTAGTTTGTTAGTTGACATCCAGAAGTGGACTTTTTTTAATTCATTATTCACAACATTATTTAGTGTATGTGGGTTGAGGTCTGAATAGATAAGGGTAGTATCATCAGCAAACAATATAGGTTTGAGAATATTAGAGACATTAGGCAGATCATTTATATATATAAGAAATAGAAGAGGTCCTAAGATACTGCCCTGAGGCACTCCAACGGTAATTGGTAGAGTGGAAGAAGTTGTATCATTGATGGTTACATATTGGTGTCTGTCACTAAGATAGGATCGGATGTAGTCAAGGGCAAGGCCACGGATTCCATAATGCTGAAGTTTAAGTAAGAGGTAGTTGTGATTAACAGTATCAAAGGCTTTTCTTAGGTCAATGAAGAGTCCAATTGGAAACTCATTTTTGTCAAGGGCTGAGTAGATTACGTCAAGGAGACTAATGATTGCATCGTTGGTGCTCTTTTGGGACCGGAAGCCAAACTGGCAGGGGCTGAGTATGTCGAATTTTACGAGGTAGGAATAGAGCTGTTTGTAAATAATTTTTTCAAATATTTTTGATAGAATGGGTAGATTTGATATTGGTCTATAATTATTTATGTCCGCCGGATTGCCTCCTTTATGGACTGGCGTTACTCTTGCTTTTTTGAGGATATCAGGGAAGGTGTGACACTCTATAGATTTGTTGAACAGTAGGGCTATGGGTGAGGCAAGGGCATGGGAGGCTCTCTTGTATACAATGGACGGAATTTCACTGGTGTTCCCTGCCTTGGTTTTTAGAGAGTGTATGATGGACACAACATCTGCCGGGCTGATTGGTGAAAGGAGAAGAGAGTTTGGATAGCTGCCTGAGAGATATGTGTTAATATGTGTCTGAGTCTGTGGGATTTTACTGGCAAGATTAGCACCAACCGATGAAAAGAAACTATTAAATTCATTTGCCATTTCTAAATCAGTTGACAGTATATCCCCATCCTTGTAGAGCTTTATTTGGTTATGTGAGTGTTGCTTAGTTCCTAGGATACTAGAGATTGTTTTCCAAGTGCTTTTCATGTTACCTTTTGCTTCATTGAATCTATTCACATAATATGCTAGTTTTGCCTTTCTTATGATACTGGTAAGCATTGATGAGTACCTTTTAGCCACTTCCTTTGAAACTAGGCCAATCCTAAGTTTCTTTTCATATTCGTGTTTCTTGTTGATTGAGTTGAGAATGCCACTTGTGAGCCATGGATTGTTTAATCTTTTGTCAGTTACTTGCTTGGTAAGAAGGGGACAATGAAGGTTGTAGAGACTGAGAGTTTTGGAGAGGAAGAGGGTAGCTAATGAATTTATATCCTGGGTATTATTGAATTCAGAATCCCAGTTAATATTGTGAAGTGCATCTGTAAGATTGCCTAAAGCTGATTCACTGTGTAGCCTAAATGAAAGTTTCTTGCTTTTTGGTAGTGTTATGTCCATGTTTGCTATGAGAAAGGTAGGATAGTGGTCAGTTGTTCTGTCGTAGATTATACCAGGTACAAGGGGAACTGTTATGTTTGTCCATATGTGGTCCAAGGTAGTGGCTGATGTTTGAGTGACTCGGGTAGGTTTGGTGATTGTGGGGATTAGCATACAGGAGTTCATGCTGTTAAGGAAATAGTCAACTTGGGAGCAATTTTGTTTACCCAGGTCAATATTAAAGTCTCCTCCCAGAATGATGTGGTTTTTGTTGAGATTGTTGTTTATAATAAGATTCCTTAGGTTGTCTGAGAAAGAAGCTATGTTAGTGTTGGGAAATCTATAGATGGCTCCAATAGTCAAAGAGGATTTAAGGGATTTAATTGTGAACTGAGCAAAAGTATATTCACAGTAGTCATCTCTGTCACTAATAACACTGTTGCAGATAAATGTATCTCGGTAATATATAGCTGTGCCACCACCTTTTTTATTAGGCCTACAGTTATGAATGGCTTTATAACCAGCTAAGTTGTAGAGTTGGGTATAGTCTTTATTTAGCCAAGTTTCTGTTAAAATAATGAACGATAAGTTAGTACCAAGTGCTGTGAGTAATGCATTAAATCATCAAAATGTTTACCAAGAGATCTAACATTTTGGTTGTAAACTGATAAACAGGTGGTATTTTGGAGTTTGTTTTTAGCCTGGTGTGCTGTGAAATACTTGCAATAATGATGATCAATGTGCTGGTTGGTGTAGATATGAGATAGAAGATTTTGATCAGGATCAATATCAGTGTGCATAAAGATGCAGATAAAGGGATCACGATACAAGATACACGATAAAGCAAAACACAAGAATAAAAGCAAATACAATAAAATAGTAGCAACTTAGAGGTAAAATAAAGATACAATAGATAGCCAGGAAGGACACAGAAGTTACATAAATAAAAAAACAAAAAATCAGTAGAGATTGACAATATAAATGTAAAATAAAAAATAATAAGAATAATAAATCATAAAGTAAAATGATCTTGAAGATAATTGGCTTAGTAATGGTTAATTAAAATCCTATAATTAGTATGAACCTAAGAAAACAAAATGAACTCAATAGATAATTCCGAAAAAAAAAGATGACATGTAAAACTTATTAAATCTTGAAATTTACTCTAATATAAATCTAAGTGTAAAAATAAACAGGGTGAAAGTATATTCGTGTGGAATATTTTACTATGATACTGAGGTAGATGATTATATAAACAATTATACTATTAATTAATTCCAATAAATGATTACAAGAAACAAATACCAAGTTACTTTAAATATAACAGGGTAATAGAAAAGCCCTAGGTTTAGTGACAAGGGGATTAACTAAGACCAAATAATTAAGAGTAAAAAAAAAAAAAAAAAAAAAACCAGGCAAAGATGCCAAACAAAAAAAAAATAAAAATATAAAACCTTTGGAAAGGAAAGGCAGAGCTTAAGTACACTTTGGTTGTATGTGAGACTTCAAAATATGTTCAGGTTATTCAGCTGATATCCCACAGTCATCCAGGAAAGAAGTGAGGTGTGCTTCAGTGGTATCACATAAGTTTTTCCAGTGTCAGTCTCCTAGCTATTATTTTACCATCACGCACAAAACAATGTTTAATAGCACGGGATCTTTTACGATCCCGTTTATTAGCACGTTACTAATTGGTAACGGTTTATATCATGGTCTTCTCCTCCCCCTACCCCCCCTTGCCAGCGTCCTTAATCCTGATTTTTCCCCCGGAATATGACCATCCAAATCGTATAACGACCAGCTAGTGAACAGAGGCTACAATTGAGGCTTGGCGCCCAGTTAATCCTCCCCGGCCAGGATTACGAACCTCGGGCGGAAAGCGCCGGGCGAGTGTTTTACCACTGCGCCAACGAGGACTGCCAAGGTTAGTCATGTTAACAAGCATTGGGTCAGGGCAGTAAATGAATGGGTTTCCGCTCAAACAGGTTCCTCCATGGCTACGGGGACTCGATAAGCTTAGCAGGCTGCGTGTTCTTATGTGTAGACCTGTGTACCAATATTTTATAAGCTATCCCTAAACTCCGTTTTTTGTTGTGTCGGTTTTCTATGAACAGAAACATTGAGGAAAACATATTTTTCTTAACTATAATAATAATAATTTTTATTTAAAAATATGTCGAAGAATTATTTCTTCCATTCTGTGGTTAAATAATTGTTAGAGAATGAATAATAATGTCACTAATTCTCAAGACGTTACGGGCATTATTTAAACTAATTCGGTTGGCTTGGTTAGAGGTTTGACGAGGTAGACAGTTATATACCAGCAGTAAACTAACATACAAGTTGTTGAAGACATTTAGCAAATGATATACAGCTTTTAAGGACAAAATTAATAATGTGAACAAGACTAGGAGAAAATGAACATTTGTTAGGGGGGGGGTAACTCTTAATATTGTTAATAAAGAGATGGAAATAATTGACCATGATACAAGGGATATATAAACTGCTTTTGTCTTAACAAAACGTAGTTATTAACTGTACAATTTTAGATGAGATTTAGAAATTTAGAAGCAGCAGAATTTAGTAAGAGTATGTATGTAGTAATTAAGGTTTTAAGGTCATAACAGGAAAACAGGTTGACAGTCAAAGTGAAAAAGATACAAATTTACCTGAATTTACCTGAGGGCCACTAACACTAGTGACCTCGACGAGGACAGGAAGCTGGCGGCTTGTCGAAGGCCCTCCCATTTCCCCTTGCTGATCTTCTCCAGCTGGATATTCAAATTTAACAGAGTTTTGGCATTCACATCTTCGGCAGGTAGGCGGTTCATGAGTTAATATCAATACGTAAAACATGATACACCAAGTTAATGACGTACTTCTTAGTTTCTCTTTTAAATGTGTACAATTTTTAGAGAGGTCATTCCACAGTTGAGGTCCTATATGGTACTCACACAGCTTCTTTTTTGGGTAAGTCGCACTTTTGACACTGAGTTGGGGGACAGGAAGCCAGAGTGTATTCATATATGTTAGGCTTATATCGAGAAAACCCCCTTCCCGCTAGGTCGAATTACTGACCCGTCCAGTAAGAAACTACACAACAAGCTGATTAACTCCTGGGTACCTATTTACTGCTTGGTAAGTGACCCTTACTGCTTGGTAAGTGGTCCTTACTGCTTGGTAAGTGGCCCCTTACTGCTTGGTAAGTGGTCCCTTACTGCTTGGTAAGTGGTCCCTTATTGCTTGGTAAGTGGTCCCTTACTGCTTGGTAAGTGGCCCTTACTGCTTGGTAAGTGGTCCTTACTGCTTGGTAAGTGGTCCCTTACTGCTTGGTAAGTGACCCCTTACTGCTTGGTAAGTGGTCCTTACTGCTTGGTAAGTGACCCTTACTGCTTGGTAAGTGGTCCCTTACTGCTTGGTAAGTGGCCCTTACTGCTTGGTAAGTGGTCCTTACTGCTTGGTAAGTGGTCCCTTACTGCTTGGTAAGTGACCCCTTACTGCTTGGTAAGTGGTCCTTACTGCTTGGTAAGTGACCCTTACTGCTTGGTAAGTGACCCCTTACTGCTTGGTAAGTGGTCCTTACTGCTTGGTAAGTGACCCTTACTGCTTGGTAAGTGGTCCTACTGCTTGGTAAGTGACCCTTACTGCTTGGTAAGTGGTCCCTTACTGCTTGGTAAGTGGTCCTTACTGCTTGGTAAGTGGTCCTTATTGCTTGGTAAGTGGTCCCTTACTGCTTGGTAAGTGGTCCCTTACTGCTTGGTAAGTGGTCCCTTACTGCTTGGTAAGTGGTCCCTTACTGCTTGGTAAGTGGTCCCTTACTGCTTGGTAAGTGGTCCCTTACTGCTTGGTAAGTGGTCCCTTACTGCTGGTAAGTGGTCCCTTACTGCTTGGTAAATGGTCCCTTACTGCTTGGTAAGTGGCCCCTTACTGCTTGGTAAGTGGCCCCTTACTGCTTGGTAAGTGGCCCCTTACTGCTTGGTAAGTGGTCCCTTACTGCTTGGTAAGTGGTCCCTTACTGCTTGGTAAGTGGCCCCTTACTGCTTGGTAAGTGCCCCTTACTGCTTGGTAAGTGGTCCCTTACTGCTTGGTAAGTGGTCCTTACTGCTTGGTAAGTGGTCCCTTACTGCTTGGTAAGTGGTCCCTTACTGCTTGGTAAGTGACCCTTACTGCTTGGTAAGTGGTCCCTTACTGCTTGGTAAGTGACCCTTACTGCTTGGTAAGTGGTCCCTTACTGCTTGGTAAGTGACCCTTATTGCTTGGTAAGTGGTCCCTTACTGCTTGGTAAGTGGTCCCTTACTGCTTGGTAAGTGACCCCTTACTGCTTGGTAAGTGGTCCCTTACTGCTTGGTAAGTGACCCTTACTGCTTGGTAAGTGACCCTTATTGCTTGGTAAGTGGTCCCTTACTGCTTGGTAAGTGGTCCCTTACTGCTTGGTAAGTGACCCCTTACTGCTTGGTAAGTGACCCCTTACTGCTTGGTAAGTGGTCCCTTACTGCTGGTAAGTGGTCCCTTACTGCTTGGTAAGTGGTCCCTACTGCTTGGTAAGTGGTCCTTACTGCTTGGTAAGTGGTCCCTTACTGCTTGGTAAGTGGCCCTTACTGCTTGGTAAGTGGCCCTTACTGCTTGGTAAGTGGCACTTGTTCCTCGTGTGATGAGCGCGAGTCCTCTAGGAAGCGCTTAAGGTCAGGATTAGCATCGCAGTTCAGAGTTTCATGGACGCAAAGTACACTTAAGACTGATTAATGAAGATTAAGCCACCCAAGAGGTGGCACGGGCATGAATAGCCCGTAAGTGGTAGATTTTTTAGTAACTGTATAATGTGTTTTGTGTTCGCATTAATCGTTTTAGACCAGGAGAGTGGCAGTGTTGATGGCTTCAGGCTGGTTACTGCAAGAGTCAGGGACTCTTGAAGCTCTTCTAAGGTCGTTGGTTGCTTCACATTCCAGGAGATAGTGAAGTAATGGCTTTTCTGTGACAGTTTGGCAGAAGATGCACTCTCTCTGTCGGGGTTCACCAATCTCCCAGTTGCATCTGTAACCTAGACGTAGTCTATATAACCGAACTGCTACTTTCCCTGTGGATTCCTTTTGGGTTATTTAACCCACTAACTTGGTGGCCTGAAGATTCCATATTACAGAAGGCGAACCTTCAGCTACTCTCTGGTGTAGGTAGGCTTTGTTGAGGTGTGAGAGTTTAAGTGATGATGTTTTTATGTGCTCTAGGCTGCGTTGATGATTGATGATGAAGATTAAGCCACCCAAGAGGTGGCACGGGCATGAATAGCCCGTAAGTGGTGGCCCTTTTGAGCCATTACCAGTATCAAAAGATGATACTGGAGATCTGTGGAGGTAGGCTGCGTTGGATTATCTTATGTATCACTGGATGACGAGTTGCCAGTTTAGGAATTTCATCAGCTTTCTCATTAATGGTATTTCAACATGGGATGGGATCCAGTTTAAAGTTATGTTGAGTCCTTTGCCTTTAGCGACTGCTCCAGATACAAAATGGTGGTAATTATTTCTATGTTGTCTTTCCACTGCTTTTTCCTAATATATGAAGTGCAGCTTTTGAGTCTGTGTGTATGATTGCATTTTGAGTGTTCTGTGCAATCACATATGCGAATGCCTGTTGTATGGCAAACAGCTCAGTTTGGGTTGATGATACTAGTCCTCCCAGTCTCCAATATGCCTGTATGCTGGCCGTGCAAAGAGCAGCGCCAGCACTCTCATATTCTGTGTCAACCGATCCGTTTGTGAAGATGTGGGTGGCTCCTGCTACTGCAATGATGCTCATTTGCTTTTCTATGATGCGCCTTAGGATTGTTGGGTCATAGGCAGCCATTTTCATTGGAAGACTTTTTATTACTATTTTAAAAGGTAGGCTCCTCCACGGTGGGGAACAAGTGTAGTTTGGGTGTGGTTGATCACCTCCTCTATCAAGAATCATGTTTTTTTTAATTATAGTCTGTTTAGAACTTTTCCTGCTCTGGCAGCCCAAGTGTTTCCGTTGTTTTGGCCAAGTCCAACCACCAAGGCCTGTCCTACCGGGACTGGATCAGGGAAAACATTATCTTACTGATAATTGTAGCTGTTCTTTGAGATATTCTTTCTTGAAGAGAAGGCAAACCAGTTTCCAGTCTTAGAGTTTCAAGCCTGGTCCACATGGGGTCCCCCAGGGCAACTCTCATAGCATTGTTTTGGGCAACTTCAAGCTTTTCCATGTTGTTGTGATAGACTTGTGAGTGCAGTGAGGTGCGCATAGTCGATCACTGATCTGACTGCCTGTACATAGTATGTGCGAAGGACTTGCAGATTGGCTCCTCCAGAGAGGGAGGTTAGCGACCTGAGGATTACCGTCCGGACCGCAGTTCTCTCTCTCAAGTAAGTGACCTCAGCATTTAAATTTATGTGTTCCAGGATTATTCCTAGATACTAATAGTGTCCACCCATTCAGTTGGTTGACCCTGTACTGTAGGTTGGATGTTGGACTTCACTATTTGTTATAGGCATGGCTTTTTCTTGGTGGGGTTGAGTTTGATACTAATCTGCTTTGTGAATGCCTCCTGGCGGTGTACCTTTTTCATATCTTTTGTATTCAGAGACTGTACTATAAAGTTTCACTCTTGTTTCTCTGTTTAGTTCAAAGGCTTTCTCGAGCTCCAGGAATATCAGCATTCCTGGTCTGTTATTCAAGTGGGCTAACAGAGTGTAATACATTCCACTGTGCCAACCCCTCTTCTATAGGCATACATATCATGGTGCAGTTTAGGCATTGTCCACTCAAGTCTGTTGAGTGCCATTCTGTCAGCCGTCTTGGCTGCACAGCTTTGGAGAGAGAGATGGACCTGGGATTAGCTGGATCTTTGGGTTTTGGGATCGGCACTATGTCTGCTCTATTCCAAGCTGAAGGTCTAGTTTGAGAAAGTCCAGGCTAAGTTAATTAACCTTAGGTATGCAGCGTCTCCCTCTGGGCGAGGTTTCTAATCATTTTATAGGTATTTTGTCGGCTCCAGGGGATGTATCTTTAGAGTTTTTCTTAGCCCGATTGAGCTCATCCAGTGTGAGGGGGCATTAGTGCCAGAGTTCTTTTCACATGCTGTAAGGATTCTGTGCCACCTTCTTCCTCTAGTCCGGTCTGTACTGCTAATACATTGGTGGAAGCAGTTTACTGTTGCTCTTTCTGTAGACCTGGTTGCCAGTACTTCAGCTTCCTGTTGAGGATCCTTAGGGTGTGGGGCTTTAGGGTTTTATCCCTTTGGCCCGTTGGATTTGCTGCCACATCTCTCCAAGAGAGGTGGTTCATCAGGTGTGAACACCATTCCAGCCACTTTTGTTCCTTAATTATCCTGGTCTCTTGATGCACATGTTCTTGACACGTTTGCAATAGTACCAATGATCTTGTGGTGTCTGGTGAACTGTTTTTTCAGTGGAATTGAGGGTTGGCTACACTTTCAATTGCTTTAACAAAACTTAGTTCTGTCTGATAATGTCTTCGGGATCATCATAGTTTCTATCCCACTCTGAGATGAGGTTTTGAAATCGGTCCCATTTTGCAAAAGGGAAGTTCCAGGCTTCTGGGGAGGTGAAGGTTGGGTGGGTAGATCCCAACTTTAGATCCATTTGGACTCTCCCGACTGCCTCTCTCTGTTCCTCTCCCACCTCTGTGGCGGGTTGAGCCCCAAGCCTCCAGTGTGACCTCCTCATCACCTGGCGTGACTCCCTCTCTAGTTGTCACAACTGCTCCTTTTACCCCCTCTCTTCTGGGGTGCTCGGCGTCGTCACCTCCGCACTCGCTCGCGCTT
>WNGS01088481.1:22871-42861 GCA_020271785.1 Procambarus virginalis
GTAGTAAATAGGGGATCTTCAGTAGTAAATAGGGGTCTTCAGTAGTAAATAGGGGGTCTTCAGTAGTAATAGGGGATCTTCAGTAGTAAATAGAGGGTCTTCAGTAGTAAATAGGGGGTCTTCAGTGGTAAATAGGGGATCTTCAGTAGTAAATAGGGGATCTTAAGTAGTAAATAGGGGTCTTCGATAACCATGCAAAAAGGGGTAAATCCGCAAGGGCCGTGACGAGGATCGAACCTGCGTCCGGGAGCATCCAAGGAGCTGCCTTAATCGACTGAGCTACGACCTGGTCAAAAGAATTGAAACCAGAAGTTCTACTGAACTTACTTGGATCCTGCAGCCTCTCCGAGACACAAACCAGGGTTTTACACAACTCCCCCCTGCACTCGAGCTATGTTCAATAGGCCGTTCTCCCTCTTCGCCCTTACTTCATTACACACAGAGATCACAAGAGCGTGATGCATCAAATGAACAAATCCAACAAAGGGGCCAGATCCACGAAAGCAGTTACGCAAGCTCTTACGACCTGCACATCTTTCCTCAATATGTTGGCGGCGTTGTTTCCAATTAATAAACAGTTAATGCGCTCCGAAGCAACAGGAAGCTGTTTATAACAAAACCAACAGTTGAATGGGAAGGTTTCATTCTTGTGATTGTTAAGCTATTTATAAATGTAAACCAAGACGTCAAAGATTGAGGAAAGATGTACCCGTTCGTAAGTGCTTGCGTACACGTGCTTCGTGAATCATGGCCCCTAGGCCTTTGTGAAATCCGCAATTGGGATTTCTGGTGTAATACAATAGGGGGGAGGGGAGTCTTCAAATACACATGGGGGGGTAAACTTTAATAGGGTACAATAGGTGAGTTAATCCAAGCAAGCGTCCACATGCTGAGTGGATTGATTTGGCCAATCCTCTGCACCTTGGGCCAATAGGGGTGATTATCACCGACCCTGTTGACGCCGTTCATAATCCACCCGGAGAGACGTCAGAATTGTGGGTGTTTTTTAATTTCAGTGATGCGTCGAAATTTTGACGTTTCAAGGGCGACGACGACATTGACATGCTTGAGGTGGTGATGGAACAGGCTGCGGGGGTCTGCGGTCACTTCTTGGGACGGGTTCTTAGCGGGGTCTATATTCAGCCCAGCTAAGAACAGGCATCACTATAGAACAAGCTAAGACATTGGCACTGCTGTAGACAAGCTAAGAACAGGCATCACTGTAGAACCAATCTAAGACCAGGCAATCGTTGTAGCACGAGCTAGACACAGGCACTGTTGTAGAAACAAGCTAAGAACAGCCATCGCTGTAGGAACAAGCTAAGAACAGGCATCGCTGTAGACAAGCTAAGAACAGGCATCGCTGTAGAACAATCTAAGAAACAGGCATCGCTGTAGAACAAGCTAAGCACAGGCATCACTGTAGAAACAAGCTAAGAACAGGCATCGCTGTAGAACAAGCTAAGAACAGGCATCACTGTAGAACAAGCTAAGAAGAGGCATTCACTGTAGAACAAGCTAAGAAGAGGCATGCCTGTAGAACACTGTAACACTGTAAGTGGGTAGGCCTAAGTGACTAAGTACTGAATCCATTTCTGTTCGCACCAAGGATTCGAACTAAAGAATTCTGAGATTAGGAGTCGCCAACGAAACCGACCTACTACGGCGCACCCCTTGTAAATAGGAAGGGACAGGACAAGCCGTCACATGTGTAGCCTAGGGCCCTACACCCGTGTAGCCTAGGGTCCTACACCCGGGTAGCCTAGGGCCCTACACCCGTGTAGCCTAGGGCCCTACACCTGTGTAGCCTAGGGTCCTACACACGTGTAGCCTAGGGCCCTACACCCGTGTAGCCTAGGGTCCTACACCCGTGTAGCCTAGGGCCTACACCTGTGTAGCCTAGGCCCTACACCTGTGTAGCCTAGGGCCTACACCTGTGTAGCCTAGGGTCCTACACCCATGTCAGCCTAGGGCCCTACACCCGTGTAGCCCAGGGCCCTACATCCCGTGTAGCCTAGGGTCCTACACACGTGTTAGCCTAGGGCCCTACACCCGTGTAGCCTAGGGTCCTACACCCGTGTAGCCTAGGACCTACACCCTTTAGCCTAGGCCCTACACCCGTGTAGCCTCAGGGTCCTACACCCGTGTAGCCTAGGCCCTACACCTGTGTAGCCTAGGGTCCTACACACGTGTAGCCTAGGGTCCTACACCCATGTATGCCTAGGGCCCTACACCCGTGTAGCCTAGGGGCCTACACCCGTGTAGCCTAGTAGGGCCCTACACCCGTGTAGCCTAGGGCCCTCCACATGTGTAGCCTAGGCCCTACACCCGTGTAGCCTAGGGGCCTACACCCGTGTAGCCTAGGGCCCTACACCCGTGTAGCCTAGGGCCTACACCTGTGTAGCCTAGGCCCTACACCTGTGTAGCCTAGGGCCCTACACAGTGTGGCCTAGGGCCCTACACCCGTGTAGCCTAGGGCCCTAAACCCGTGTAGCCTAGGGCCTACACCTGTGTAGCCTAGGGTCCTACACCTGTGTAGCCTAGGCCCTACACCTGTGTAGCCTAGGGCCCTACACCCGTGTAGCCTAGGCCCTACACCTGTGTAGCCTAGGGCCCTACACCTGTGTAGCCTAGGCCCTACACCCGTGTAGCCAAGGGCCCTACCACCAGTTTGTAGGACTAGTCCCTACACCCGTGTAGCCTAGGCCCTACACCCGTGGATAGGCCTAGGCCCTACACCCGTGTAGGCCTAGGGCCCTACACCCGTGTAGCCTAGGCCCTACACCCGTTTAGCCTAGGGTCCTACACCCGTGTAGCCTGGGGCCTACACCCCGTGTAGCCTAGGGTCCCTACACCTTGTTGAGCCTAGGGTCCTACACCCGTGTAGCCTAGGCCCTACACCCGTTGTAGCCATAGGGCCCTACACCCGTGTAGCCTAGGCCCTACACCCGTGTAGCCTAGGGCACTACACCCGTGTAGCCTAGGCCCTACACCCGTGTAGCATAGGCCCTACACCCGTGTAGCCTAGGCCCTACACCCGTGTAGCCTAGGGTCTACCACCCGTGTAGCCTAGGGTCCTACACCTGTGTAGCCTAGAGTCCTACACCCGTGTAGCCTAGGCCTTACACCCGTGTAGCCTAGGGCCTACACACATGTGTAGCCTAGGGTTCTACACCCGTGTAGCCTAGGGCCCTACACCTGTGTAGCCTAGGGCCCTACACCTGTGTAGCCTAGGCGCCCTACACATGTGTAGCCTAGGCCTACACCCGTGTAAGCCTAGGGCCTACACCCGTGTAGCCTAGGGTCCTACACCTGTGTAGCCTAGGGCCCTACACCCGTGTAGCCTAGGGCTCCTACACCCGTGTAGCCTAGGCCCTACACCTGTGTAGCCTAGGGCCTACACCTGTGTAGCCTAGGGTCCTACACCTGTGTAGCCTAGGGTCCTACACCTGTGTAGCCTAGGGCCCTACACCCGTGTAGCCTAGGGCCTACACCTGTGTAGCCTAGGGCCTACACCTGTGTAGCCTAGGCCCTACACCCGTGTAGCCTAGGGCCCTACACCCGTGTAGCCTAGGGCCTACACCCGTGTAGCCTAGGCCCTACACATGTGTAACCTAGTCCTACACCCGTGTAAGGGCCTAGGGCCTACACCTGTGTAGCCTAGGGCCCTACACCGGTGTAGCCTAGGCCCTACACCCGTGTAGGCTAGGGTCCTACACCTGTGTAGCCTAGGCCCTACACACGTGTAGCCTAGGGCCTCCAATGGGTAGCCTAGGCCCTACACCGTGTAGCTAGGGCCTACACATGTGTAGCCTAGGCCCTACACCCCTGTAGCCTAGTCCCATGCACCCGTGTAGCCAAGGCCCTACACCCGTGTAGCCTAGGGCCCTCCACCCGTGTAGCCTAGGCCCTGCACCCGTTGTAGCCTAGGGTCCTACACCCGTGTAGCCTAGGGCCCTACACCCGTGTAGCCTAGGCCCTACACCTGTGTAGCCTAGGGCCTACACCTGTGTAGCCTAGGGTCCTACACCTGTGTAGCCTAGGGTCCTACACCCGTGTAGCCTAGGGGCCTACACCCGTGTCCTAGGGTCCTACACCCGTGTAGCCTAGGGCCCTACACCTGTGTAGCCTAGGGCCCTACACCTGTGTAGCCTAGGGCCCTACACCTGTGTAGCCTAGGCCCTACACCCGTGTAGCCTAGGGCCTACACCCGTGTAGCCTAGGCCCTACACATGTTGTAGCCGAGGCCCTACACCGTGTAGCTCTAGGGGCCGACACATGTGTAACCTAGGCCCTACACAGTGTAACCTAGGGCCTACACCCGTGTAGCCTAGGGCCTACACATGTGTAGCCTAGGCCCTATAGCCCGTGTAGCCTAGGGGCTACACATGTGTAGCCTAGGCCTACACCCGTGTAGCCTAGGGCCTACACATCTGTAGCCTAGGCCCTACACCCGTGTAGCCTGGGCCCTACACCCGTGTAGCCTAGGCCCTCCACCCGTGTAGCCTAGGGTCCTACCCCCGTGTATCGCTAGGCCCTACACCCGTGTAGCCATAGGGTCCTACACCCGTGTAGCCTAGGCCCTACACCCGTGGTAGCCTAGGGCCCTACACCCGTGTAGCCTAGGCCCTCCACCCGTGTAGCCTAGGCCCTACACCTGTGTAGCCTAGGGCCTACACCCGTGTAGCCTAGGGCCCTACACCCGTGTAGCCTAGGGCCCTACACCCGTGTAGCCTAGGCCCTACACCCGTGTAGCCTAGGCCCTACACCTGTGTAGCCTAGGGCCCTACACACGTGTAGCCTAGGGCCTACACACGTGTAGCCTAGGGCCCTAAACCCGTGTAGCCTAGGGCCTACACACGTGTAGCCTAGGGCCTACCACACGTGTAGCCTAGGGCCCTACACACGGTGCTAGCCTAGGGCCTACACCCGTGTAGCCTAGGCCCTACACCCGGGTAGCCTAGGGCCCTACACCGGTGTAGCCTAGGCCCTACACCCGTGTAGCCCTAGGCCCCTACACCCGTGTAGCCTAGGCCCTACACCTGTGTAGCCTAGGGCCTACACCCGTGTAGCCTAGGGCCTACACACGTGTAGCCTAGGCCTACACAGTGTAGCCTAGTGGCCCAAACACACGTGTAGCCTAGGGCCCTACACCTGTGTAGCCTAGGGCCCTACACCTGTGTAGCCTAGGGCCCTACACCTGTGTAGCCTAGGGCCCTACACCTGTGTAGCCTAGGCCCTACACCTGTGTAGCCTAGGCCCTACACCTGTGTAGCCTAGGGCCCTACACCTGTGTAGCCTAGGGCCCTACACCTGTGTAGCCTAGGGCCCTACACCTGTGTAGCCTAGGGCCCTACACACGTGTAGCCTAGGCCCTACACAGGTGTAGCCTAGGCCCTACACACGTGTAGCCTAGGCCTACACATGGGACCCTACCATGGTGAGCCTAGGCCCTACACATGTGTAGCCTAGGCCCTACACCTGTGTAGCCTAGGGCCTACACCTGTGTAGCCTAGGGCCTACACCTGTGTAGCCTAGGGCCCTACCACCCGTGTAGCCTAGGCCCTACACCTGTGTAGCCTAGGGCCCTACACCTGTGTAGCCTAGGCCCTACACAGGTGTAGCCTAGGGCCTACACACATGTAGCCTAGGGCCTACACACGTGTAGCCTAGGGCCCAACCACACGTGTAGGCCTAGGGCCCACACACGTGTAGCCTAGGGCCTATACACCTGTAGCCTAGGGCCTACACACCTGTAGCCTAGGGCCTACACACCTGTAGGGCAGAGGGCCTATACACCTGTAGCCTAGGGCCTACACACCTGTAGCCTAGGGCCTACACACCTGTAGCCTAGGGCCCTCACGGCAGCTAAAGTTTCCTCAATAAGTCTACTCTATATTGTTGCGTCGATCTCAATCATTATCAGAACTTTGTACTATACTGATGGAAGGTTTACTGTTGAACCTTGTGTGTATACTGTTGAACCTTGTGGTTTACTGTTGAACCTTGTGTGTATACTTTTGAACCTTGTGTGTATACTTTTGAACCTTGTGTGTATACTTCAAACCTCGTGTATACTGTTGATCTTGTGTATATACTGTTGAACTATACTTTCGCACCTGTTGAAAGTATAGCTTTCAACAGGTGCGCAGTGGACCCCCGTCGAAGTGACTTCACAGTGTGCGCAGCTGGACCCCCTGGTGACGTTACAACAGGTGCGCAGTGGACCCCTGGATAGTGACTTCAACAGGTGCGCAGTGGACCCCTGAAGTGACTTCAACAGGTGCGCAGTGGACCCTGAAGTGACTTCAACAGTGCGCAGTGGACCCCAATTAGGCTGCCCCTGAAGTGACTTCAACAGGTGCGCAGTGGAGCCAGGCCCTAAGTTGACTTAACATGGTTGCCGCAGTGGACTCCCCCTGAAGTGAACTTCAACAGTGCGCAGTGGACCCCTGAAGTGACTTCAACAGGTGCCAGTGGACCCAGAGTGGACCCCTGAGTGCCAGTCCCTGTGCTCACAGCGCATGCCCTAAGTCGCTAGTGGACCCCTGAAGTGACTTCAACATGTGCGCAGTGGACCCCTGAAGTGACTTCAACAGTGTGCGCAGTGGCCCCCCTGAAGTGACTGCAAACAGGTGTGGCAGTGGACCCCAGAAAGTGTCTTTCTAACAGTGCGCAGGTGGACCCACGAAAGTGCTTTCAACATGGTGCCGCAGTAGGGACCCCCCCCTGAAGTGAACTTCAACAGGCTTGCGCAGTGGACCCCTGAGAAGTTGACTTCAACATGTGTCGCAGGTGGACCTGAAGTGACTTCACACTGCGTGCGCAGTGGACCCCAGAAGTGACTTCAACAGGTGCGCAGTGGACCCCCTGAAGTGACCTTCAACACGGTGCGCAGTGGAACCCTGAAGTGACTTCAACATGTGCGCAGTGGACCCCAGAAGTGTCACTTCAACAGGTGCGCAGTGGACCCCCCTGAAGTGACTCAAGGACGTGCGAGTGGACCCCAGAAGTGAACTTTCAACACGGTGCGACAGTGGACCCCAGAAGTTTGACTTCAACAGGTGCGCAGTGGACCCCTGAAGGACTTCAACAGGTGCGCAGTCCACCCACACTCTCTAGAAATAAAAGACCCAGTCTATGGAAACTCACTCCTAAATGAATGTAAAAACTCCAACCTATGCTCTTATATCAAGAAGTCGAAAACAGAAAAGTAGACTTATTTATATCTCATAGTTTACTCAACTTGTGCTTCAAACACACTATCTAGATGAGGGACGGGCACGTTTGGGCGCTGAAGTGTGGAAGTGTTTTGGTTCGGCTGTTTGTTATAGAATACAGCACTCGGAACAAGTTCCAAGTAGCACGGGCTATGGTGAGCCCGTAACTTTACCTGGCACAGGAGCGGGGCAAGAACACGGGCTATGGTGAGCCCGTAACTTACCTGGCACAGGAGCGACGGGCTATGGTGAGCCCGTAGTGGACTTACCTGGCACAGGAGCGGGCAAGTAGCACGGGCTATGGTGAGCCCGTAGTGGACTTACCTGGTACAGGAGCGGGGCAAGTAGCACGGGCTATGGTGAGCCCGTAGTGGACTTACCTGGCACAGGAGCGGGGCAAGTAGCACGGGCTATGGTGAGCCCGTAGTGGACGTACCTGGCACAGGAGCGGGGCAGTAGCACGGGCTATGGTGAGCCCGTAACTTACCTGGCACAGGAGCGGGGCAAGTAGCACGGGCTATGGTGAGCCCGTAGTGTGACTTACCTGGCACAGGAGCGGGGCAAGTAGCACCGGCTATGTGTGAGCCCGTAGTGGACTTACCTGGCACAGGAGCGGGGCAAGTAGCACGGGTATGGTGAGCTGGTTGGACTTACCTGGCACAGGAGCGGGGCAAGTAGCACGGGCTATGGTAGCCCGTAACTTACCTGGCACAGGAGCGGGGCAAGAAGCACGGGCTATGGTGAGCCCGTAGTGGACTTACCTGGCACAGAGCGGGGCAAGTAGCACCGGCTATGGTGAGCTGGTAGTGGACTTACCTGGCACAGGCGGGGCAAGAAGCAAGGGCTATGGTGAGCCCGTAGTGGACTTACCTGGCACAGGAGCGGGGCAAGTAGCACGGGCTATGGTGAGCCCGTAGTGGACTTCCTGGCACAGGAGCGGGCAAGAAGCACGGGCTATATGGTGAGCCCGTAGTGGACTTACCTGGCACACAGGAGCGGGGCAAGAAGCACGGGCTATGGTGAGCCCGTAGTGGTCTTAACTGGCACAGGCGCGGGGCAAGAAGCACGGGCTATGGTGAGCCCGTAGTGGTCTTACCTGGACAGGAGCGGGGCAAGTAGCACGGGCTATGGTGAGCCCGTAGTGGTCTTACCTGGCACAGGAGCGGGGCAAAAGCACGGGCTATGGTGAGCCCGTAGTGGTCCTTACCTGCACAGGAGCGGGCAAAAGCACGGGCTATGGTGAGCCCGTGGACAAGAGATGTCTCCCGTCTTGGTTCGGCCGTTTGACCGATACTTACACAACAAAATGTTGAATGATTCGTTATCATTCAAATGTAGAACTTTTAAATCTTGTAAAACTATATCCTACAGAAAAATAAAAACACCAAATCTGTGAATTAGTAAAAATTTAAATATAGTTTTATAGGTTAGATTTAAGTTAGAATTCTATATGAACCTGTTATCTGGTTGTTGATAGCTGTGTATTATTTGGCACCATTAATTAGAATGGTGCCAAAAACGTCCGTCGCCAAATAGGTTGGCGCCAAATAAGTTTGGCGCCAAACATACGACCAATCTCATGCACCACTCCCCTGAATTTGTACTTAAGACACGCAACTTCCCACTGTTATCATTCCATCGTGTCGGGTGACAGGCAGCCAGCGTGTGTTCATTCACGTTAGGCTTGTAGCCAGTAGATTATCCCAATAATGTATTAGCTCCAACGCATTAGCCCTAATGAGAGAAGCAAAGTCTTCTTATAGTACTAATTGGTAACGGTTTATATCATGTCTTCTCCTCCCCCTACCCCCCCTTGCCAGCGTCCTTAATCCTGATTTTTCCCCCGGAATATGACCATCCAAATCATATAACAACCAGCTAGTGAACAGAGGCTACAATTGAGGCTGGGCCCAGTTAATCCTCCCCGGCTAGGATTACGAACCTCGGGCGAAAGCGCCGGGCGAGTGTTTTACCACTGCGCCAACGAGGACTGCCAAGGTTAGTCATGTTAACAAGCATTGGGTCAGGGCAGTAAATGAATGGGTTTCCGCTCAAACAGTTCCTCCTTGGCTACGGGGACTCGATAAGCTTAGCAGGCTGCGTGTTCTTATGTGTAGACCTGTGTACCAATATTTTATAAGCTATCCCTAAACTCCGTCTTTTGTTGTGTCGGTTTTCTATGAACAGAAACATTGAGGAAAACATATTTTTCTTAACTATAATAATATTAAATTTTATTTAAAAATATGTCGAAGAATTATTTCTTCCATTCTGTGGTTAAATAATTGTTAGAGAATGAATAATATGTCACTAATTCTCAAGACGTTACGGGCATTATTTAAAATAATTCGGTTTTGCTTTGGTTAGAGGTTTGACGAGGTAGACAATTATATACCAGCAGTAGACTAACATACACGTGTTGAAGACAGTAAGCAAATGATATACAGCTTTTAAGGTCATAATTAATAATGTGAACAAGACTAGGAGAAAATGAACATTTGTTAGGGGGGGGTAACTCTTAATATTGTTAATAAAGATATGGAAATAATTGACCATGATACAAGGGATATATAAACTGCCGTTGTCTTAACAAAACGTAGTTATTAACTGTACAATTTTAGATGAGATTTAGAAATTTAGAAGCAGCAGAATTTAGTAAGAGTATGTATGTAGTAATTAAGGTTTTAAGGTCATAACAGGAAAACAGGTTGACAGTCAAGGTGAAAAAAGAGAAAAATTTACCTGAATTTACCTGAGGGCCACTAACACTAGTGACCTCGACGAGGACAGGAAGCCGGCGGCTTGTCGAAGGCCCTCCCATTTCCCCTTGCTGATCTTCTCCAGCTGGATATTCAAATTTAACAGAGTTTTGGCATTCACATCTTCGGCAGGTAGGCGGTTCCATGAGTTAATATCAATACGTAAAACATGATACACCAAGTCAATGACGTACTTCTTAGTTTCTCTTTTTAAAGGTGTACAATTTTTAGAGAGGTCATTCCACAGTTGAGGTCCTATATGGTACTCTCACAGCTTCTTTTTTGGGTAAGTCGCACTTTTGACACTGAGTTGGGGGACAGGAAGCCAGAGTGTATTCATATATGTTAGGCTTATATCGAGAAAAAAAAACCCTTCCCGCAAGGTCGAATTACTGACCCGTCCAGTAAGCAACTACACAACAAGCTGATTAACTCCTGGGTACCTATTTACTGCTTGGTAAGTGGTCCCTTACTGCTTGGTAAGTGGTCCCTTACTGCTTGGTAAGTGGTCCCTTACTGCTTGGTAAGTGGTCCCTTACTGCTTGGTAAGTGGTCCTTACTGCTTGGTAAGTGGTCCTTACTGCTTGGTAAGTGGCCCTTACTGCTTGGTAAGTGGTCCTTACTGCTTGGTAAGTGACCCTTGCTGCTTGGTAAGTGGTCCCTTACTGCTTGGTAAGTGGTCCTTACTGCTTGGTAAGTGGTCCCTTACTGCTTGGTAAGTGGTCCCTTACTGCTTGGTAAGTGGTCCTTACTGCTTGGTAAGTGGCCCTTACTGCTTGGTAAGTGGTCCTTACTGCTTGGTAAGTGGCCCCTTACTGCTTGGTAAGTGGTCCTTACTGCTTGGTAAGTGGTCCCTTACTGCTTGGTAAGTGGCCCCTTACTGCTTGGTAAGTGGTCCCTTACTGCTTGGTAAGTGGCCCCTTACTGCTTGGTAAGTGGTCCTTACTGCTTGGTAAGTGGCCCTTACTGCTTGGTAAGTGGTCCCTTACTGCTTGGTAAGTGGTCCCTTACTGCTTGGTAAGTGGTCCCTTACTGCTTGGTAAGTGGTCCCTTACTGCTTGGTAAGTGGTCCTTACTGCTTGGTAAGTGGCCCCTTACTGCTTGGTAAGTGGTCCTTACTGCTTGGTAAGTGGTCCCTTACTGCTTGGTAAGTGGCCCCTTACTGCTTGGTAAGTGGTCCTTACTGCTTGGTAAGTGGTCCTTACTGCTTGGTAAGTGGTCCTTACTGCTTGGTAAGTGGCCCTTACTGCTTGGTAAGTGGTCCTTACTGCTTGGTAAGTGGTCCTTACTGCTTGGTAAGTGGCCCTTACTGCTTGGTAAGTGGCCCTTACTGCTTGGTAAGTGGTCCCTTACTGCTTGGTAAGTGGTCCCTTACTGCTTGGTAAGTGGTCCTTACTGCTTGGTAAGTGGTCCCTTACTGCTTGGTAAGTGGTCCCTTACTGCTTGGTAAGTGGTCCCTTACTGCTTGGTAAGTGGTCCCTTACTGCTTGGTAAGTGGTCCTTACTGCTTGGTAAGTGACCCTTACTGCTTGGTAAGTGACCCCTTACTGCTTGGTAAGTGGTCCTTACTGCTTGGTAAGTGACCCTTACTGCTTGGTAAGTGGTCCCTTACTGCTTGGTAAGTGGTCCTTACTGCTTGGTAAGTGACCCTTACTGCTTGGTAAGTGGCCCCTTACTGCTTGGTAAGTGGTCCTTACTGCTTGGTAAGTGACCCTTACTGCTTGGTAAGTGGTCCCTTACTGCTTGGTAAGTGGTCCCTTACTGCTTGGTAAGTGGTCCCTTACTGCTTGGTAAGTGGCCCCTTATTGCTTGGTAAGTGGTCCCTTACTGCTTGGTAAGTGGCCCCTTACTGCTTGGTAAGTGGTCCCTTACTGCTTGGTAAGTGGTCCCTTACTGCTTGGTAAGTGGTCCCTTACTGCTTGGTAAGTGGTCCCTTACTGCTTGATAAGTGGTCCTTACTGCTTGGTAAGTGGTCCCTTACTGCTTGGTAAGTGGTCCCTTACTGCTTGGTAAGTGGTCCCTTACTGCTTGGTAAGTGGTCCCTTACTGCTTGGTAAGTGGTCCCTTACTGCTTGGTAAGTGGTCCTTACTGCTTGGTAAGTGGTCCCTTACTGCTTGGTAAGTGGCCCTTACTGCTTGGTAAGTGGTCCTTACTGCTTGGTAAGTGGTCCTTACTGCTTGGTAAGTGGTCCCTTACTGCTTGGTAAGTGGTCCCTTACTGCTTGGTAAGTGGTCCTTACTGCTTGGTAAGTGGTCCTTACTGCTTGGTAAGTGGTCCTTACTGCTTGGTAAGTGGTCCCTTACTGCTTGGTAAGTGGTCCTTACTGCTTGGTAAGTGGTCCCTTACTGCTTGGTAAGTGGTCCCTTACTGCTTGGTAAGTGGTCCCTTACTGCTTGGTAAGTGGTCCCTTACTGCTTGGTAAGTGGTCCTTACTGCTTGGTAAGTGGTCCTTACTGCTTGGTAAGTGGTCCCTTACTGCTTGGTAAGTGGTCCCTTACTGCTTGGTAAGTGGTCCCTTACTGCTTGGTAAGTGGCCCCTTACTGCTTGGTAAGTGGTCCTTACTGCTTGGTAAGTGACCCTTACTGCTTGGTAAGTGGTCCCTTACTGCTTGGTAAGTGGTCCCTTACTGCTTGGTAAGTGGTCCCTTACTGCTTGGTAAGTGGCCCCTTATTGCTTGGTAAGTGGTCCCTTACTGCTTGGTAAGTGGCCCCTTACTGCTTGGTAAGTGGTCCCTTACTGCTTGGTAAGTGGTCCCTTACTGCTTGGTAAGTGGTCCCTTACTGCTTGGTAAGTGGTCCTTACTGCTTGGTAAATGGTCCCTTACTGCTTGGTAAGTGGCCCCTTATTGCTTGGTAAGTGGTCCCTTACTGCTTGGTAAGTGACCCTTACTGCTTGGTAAGTGGCCCCTTACTGCTTGGTAAGTGGTCCCTTACTGCTTGGTAAGTGGCCCTTACTGCTTGGTAAGTGGCCCCTTACTGCTTGGTAAGTGGTCCCTTACTGCTTGGTAAGTGGTCCCTTACTGCTTGGTAAGTGGTCCTTACTGCTTGGTAAGTGGTCCTTATTGCTTGGTAAGTGGTCCTTACTGCTTGGTAAGTGGTCCTTACTGCTTGGTAAGTGGTCCTTACTGCTTGGTAAGTGGTCCTTATTGCTTGGTAAGTGGCCCTTACTGCTTGGTAAGTGGTCCCTTACTGCTTGGTAAGTGACCCTTACTGCTTGGTAAGTGGCACTTGTTCCTCGTGTGATGAGCGCGAGTCCTCTAGGAAGCGCTTAAGGTCAGGATTAGCATCGCAGTTCAGAGTTTCATGGACGCAAAGTACACTTAAGACTGATTAATGAAGATTAAGCCACCCAAGAGGTGGCACGGGCATGAATAGCCCGTAAGTGGTAGATTTTTTAGTAACTGTATAATGTGTTTTGTGTTCGCATTTAATCGTTTTAGACCAGGAGAGTGGCAGTGTTGATGGCTTCAGGCTGGTTACTGCAAGAGTCAGGGACTCTTGAAGCTCTTCTAAGGTCGTTGGTTGCTTCACATTCCAGGAGATAGTGAAGTAATGGCTTTTCTGTGACAGTTTGGCAGAAGATGCACTCTCTCTGTGGGGGTTCACCAATCTCCCAGTTGCATCTGTAACCTAGACGTAGTCTATATAACCTAACTGCTATTTCCCTGTGGATTCCTTTTGGGTTGTTTAACCCGCTAACTTGGTGGCCTGAAGATTCCATATTACAGAAGGCGAACCTTCAGCTACTCTCTGGTGTAGGTAGGCTTTGTTGAGGTGTGAGAGTTTAAGTGATGATGTTTTTATGTGCTCTAGGCTGCGTTGGATTATCTTATGTATCACTGGATGACGAGTTGCCAGTTTAGGAATTTCATCAGCTTTCTCATTAATGGTATTCCAACATGAGATGGGATCCAGTTTAAAGTTATGTTGAGTCCTTTGCCTTTAGCGACTGCTCCAAGATACAAAATGGTGGTAATTATTTCTAGAAGTTGAAGGGACGACGACGTTTCGGTCCGTCCTGGACCATTCTCAAGTCGCTTGTGACTTGAGAATGGCGACTTGAGAATGGTCCAGGACGGACCGAAACGTCGTCGTCCCTTCAACTTCTAGTGTGTGGTCTGGTCAACATACTTCAGCCACGTTATTGTGACTCATCGCCTGCAATTATTTCTATGTTGTCTTTCCACTGCTTTTTTCCTAATATATGAAGTGCAGCTTTTGAGTCTGTGTGTATGATTGCATTTTGAGTGTTCTGTGCAATCACATATGCGAATGCCTATTGTATGGCAAACAGCTCAGTTTGGGTTGATGATACTAGTCCTCCCAGTCTCCAATATGCCTGTATGCTGGCCGTGCAAAGAGCAGCGCCAGCACTCTCATATTCTGTGTCAACCGATCCGTCTGTGAAGATGTGGGTGGCTCCTGCTACTGCAATGAAGCTCATTTGCTTTTCTATGATGCGCCTTAGGATTGATGGATCATAGGCAGCCATTTTCATTGGAAGACTTTTTATTACTATTTTAAAGGTAGGCTCCTCCCACGGTGGGGAACAAGTGTAGTTTGGGTGTGGTTGATCACCTCCTCTATCAAGAATCAAGTTTTTTTAATTATAGTCTGTTTAGAACTTTTCCTGCTCTGGCAGCCCAAGTGTTTCCGTTGTTTTGGCCAAGTCCAACCACCAAGGCCTGTCCTACCGGGACTGGATCAGGGAAAACATTTATCTTACTGATAATTGTAGCTGTTCTTTGAGATATTCTTTCTTGAAGAGAAGGCAAACCAGTTTCCAGTCTTAGAGTTTCAAGCCTGGTCCACATGGGGTCCCCCAGGGCAACTCTCATAGCATTGTTTTGGGCAACTTCAAGCTTTTTCCACTGTTGTTGTGATAGACTTGTGAGTGCAGGTGCGGAATCGTCGATCACTGATCTGACTGCCTGTACATAGTATATGCGAAGGACTTGCAGATTGGCTCCTCCAGAGAGGGAGGTTAGCGACCTGAGGATTGCCGTCCGGACCGCAGTTCTCTCTCTCAAGTAAGTGACCTCAGCATTAAAATTTATGTGTTCCAGGATTATTCCTAGATACTAATAAGTGTCCACCCATTCAGTTGGTTGACCCTGTACTGTAGGTTGGATGTTGGACTTCACTATTTATATAGGCATGGCTTTTATCTTGGTGGGGTTGAGTTTGATACTAATCTGCTTTGTGAATGCCTCCTGGCGGTGTACCTTTTTCATATCTTTTGTATTCAGAGACTGTACTATAAAGTTTCACTCTTGTTTCTCTGTTTAGTTCAAAGGCTTTCTCGAGCTCCAGGAATATCAGCATTCCTGGTCTGTTATTCAAGTGGGCTAACAGAGTTGTAATACATTCCACTGTGCCAACCCCTCTTCTATAGGCATACATATCATGGTGCAGTTTAGGCATTTTCCACTCAAGTCTGTTGAGTGCCATTCTGTCAGCCGTCTTGGCTGCACAGCTTTGGAGAGAGAGAGAGATGGACCTGGGATTAGCTGGATCTTTGGTTTTGGGATCGGCACTATGTCTGCTCTATTCCAAGCTGAAGGTCTAGTTTGAGAAGTCCAGGCTAAGTTAATTAACCTTAGGTATGCAGCGTCTCCCTCTGGGCCGAGGTTTCTAATCATTTTATAGGTTATTTTGTCGGCTCCAGGGGATGTATCTTTAGAGTTTTTCTTAGCTCGATTGAGCTCATCCAGTGTGAAGGGGGCATTAGTGTCAGAGACTTCTTCACATGCTGTAAGGATTCTGTGCCACCTTTCTTCCTCTAGTCCGGTCTGTACTGCTAATACATCTGGTGGAAGCTGTTTACTGGTTGCTCTTTCTGTAGACCTGGTTGCCAGTACTTCAGCTTCCTGTTGAGGATCCTTGGGGTGTGGGGCTTTAGGTGTTTTATTCCCTTTGGCCCGGTGGATTTGCTGCCACATCTCTCCAAGAGAGGTGTGTTCATTCAGGTGTGAACACCATTCCAGCCACTTTTGTTCCTTAATTATCCTGGTCTCTTGATGCACATGTTCTTTGACACGTTTGCAATAGTACCAATGATCTTTGTGGTGTCTGGTGAACTGTTTTTTCAGTGGAATTGAGTGGTTGGCTACACTTTCAATTGCTTTAACAAAACTTAGTTCTGTCTGATTAATGTCTTCGGGATCATCATAGTTTCTATCCCACTCTGAGATGAGGTTTTGAAATCGGTCCCATTTTGCAAAAGGGAAGTTCCAGGCTTCTGGTGGAGGTGAAGGTTGGGTGGGTAGATCCAACTTTAGATCCATTTGGACTCTCCCGACTGCCTCTCTCTGTTCCTCTCCCACCTCTGTGGCGGGGTTGAGCCCCAAGCCTCCAGTGGTGACCTCCTCATCACCTGGCGTGACTCCCTCTCTAGTTGTCACAACTGCTCCTTTTACCCCCTCTCTTCTGGGGGTGCTCGGCGTCGTCACCTCCGCACTCGCTCGCGCTTGATTCCTAACCAGTCTCCTTCTTTCCAGACTTTGTTTGGTCCTGCTACATGGACTAAGTATTTTGATCTTAGTCATGTTGACCTTACTCGTCATGATGATTTTTTTCTCCATAAGCACCTTTTTTTGGGGAGGAATATTCCTGCACGGACCCTAAGCCTCTGGCTGGCCCAGTGTTGCTTGTTTCTGTTTTGCTTGGGCGGAGTACGCCCATGTACGTATTTATGACTTGTATGGTCGCTAGCACTTTGTTGATTTGGTGGATACGTTGGTCGCCAGCAGTCACCCCGACTGTAGGGGTGATATGATAGAAGTTATCTTGTAAACCTCTATCATGTCACCTCTAACTCTTCGCCTTTCCAGTAACTGCAATTTAAGCTTTGTTAATCTTTCTTAATATGACAGGTTTCTAATTTGGTGAATTAACTTAATCATCCTACGCTGGACACTTTCAAGTGAATTTATATCCATTCTATAGTACGGGGACCAAAACTGAACTGCATAATCTAAATGGGGCCTAACTAGAGCAATATATAGCTGAAGAACCACACCAGGTGTCTTGTTACTAACGCTTCGATTAATAAATCCCATTGTCCTATTTGCCTTATTACGAACATTCATGCATTGATCCTTTTGTTTTAAATTCTTACTAATTATAACTCCCAGATCCCTTTCGCAATCCGACTTCGCAATCTCAACACCATCTAGCTCGTATCTTGTAACTCTATCATCATTACCTAGCCTCAGAACTTTACATTTATCAGCATTAAACTGCATCTGCCAGTCCTTTGACCATTTCAAAACCCTATTTAGATCAACTTGAAGTGATAGTGAGTCTTCATCCAACTTTATTTCCCTACCGATTTTTGTATCATCGGCAAATTTGCAAATGTTGCTAAATCATAAACCTGAATCTAAATCATTTATATATATTATAAACAACAGAGGTCCCAGGACAGAGCCTTGAGGCACTCCACTTACAACATTTTCCCACTCTGACTTAACCCCATTTATACTAACACTGTTTCTTTTGGTATAGCCATGCCCTAATCCAACTTAATATAGCACCCCCAATACCATGAGCCTCTATCTTTTTAATCAGTTTTTCATGTGGCACTGTATCAAAAGCTTTGCTAAAGTCAAGGTACACAACATCACAATCCTTACCATTATCAACTGCCTCAACTATGCTGGTGTAAAATGATAACAGATTTGTTAAACACGAACGGCCATTTATTAAACATGAATGGCCATTTGTAAAACCATGTTGCGAATCATTTATTAATTTATGTTTTGCAAGATGAAGACGAATTGTATTTGCAAATATCGATTCAAGTAACTTTCCCACAATAGACGTTAGGCTAACTGGCCTAACGCAAGTTTGACGTTACTAACTGGTTTGACGCAAGTGATCTATCTCCTTTGTTAAATAGAAATCATATCTTTCATAAAAATAGATATCTTTATGAATATCACAATATCTTTCACGATATCTTTCTTAAAGATAGATCACTTCGCAAGTGATCTATCTCTCTTTCTTTCTCCTTTTTGATGCTGCCCTCTGCTCTGTTCCTCGCTCTACCTCCAGGGCAGGCGGAAGTGCGTCTCCGGTGGAACCCAGACTGTGCTCGGGCTGTCCACTGAAAGCGTGTAAGCCTGGAAGAAACACCATAGCCATAGGACGCCCGGTTCTTTTGTTTTGTTTCGGAGGGCAAGTGTGGTGGCCCGTAGGGACATCCATACGGTGAAACGTGAGGGTTGGAGATCTTTCGTTTCCGCAATTTCGTCTGACACTCCTCTGCCCATGATCTGGAAGAAAATCCGCAAGATAGTAAGTTTGTTTTAGATGTCTCGCCAGTCCTTCACCCCCTTGGTATTATTGTTGCGGATCCATCCAGTGTCGGTCGCGAGCGACTGGGTTCTCACTTTCCGACTGTTAGCTCCGGCTTTCATCTTCCTCCTCCTTTCCTTACTCATAAGGAATCTTACTTCTTGAACCTTCTCCCTTAGATTATTGTGCTCCTCTTCAGCTTCCCTATAACGATCCTTTCTCCCTCTTAGAATAACAGCCTGCCCTGGCCCTCTGCGGTTCTATGGCGACGGGTTCAGATGATATTCATTATGAGATGTTTTGCCATCTCCCTCCATGCACGTTTCAGTTTTTACTATTTATAATTGTGTCTGGGAGTCGTCGTCAGTCCCTGGGGACTGGCTTGAGGTTGTCCTTCCTATTCGGAAACCTGGTTCTCTAGCGTCATCCTCTAAAGACTTCCACCCCATTGCTCTCACGAGCTGCATTTGCAGACTCTTTGAGCGTATGATCAATGTCCATCTGATGTGATTCTTGGAACGCTATCATCTCCTCTCCCCTTCTCAATTTGGCTTTTGCAAGTGTCGCAGTACGACTGATGTCCTCGTTAACTTGGAGGTCTATATTCGTACTGCCTTTGCTGTGAAGACCTCCGTTGTTGCTGTCCTTTTTGACCTGTAAAAGCCATATGACACCACCTGGCGATACCAGATTCTGTCCCAACTCCATTTTTTTGGTCTTCGTGGTAATCTCCCACTCTTCCTCCAGAGCTTCCTCTCTCGTTGTTCCTTTCGAGTGCAGTTTGGTACTGCTCTCTCTGCCTCTTTTCGACAATACGAAGGTGTGCCCCAAAGTAGTGTTCTGAGTTCGACTCTTTTTCCTGCTTGCCCTCAATTGTCTTCTTTCCTCCCTTCCCTCTGACATTTTCTCAGCTTTTTATGTTGACAATCTTACCATCTGCTGTCAAGTTGATGATTCTCCTTTCCTCCAACGGCGGCTTCAACGTGCAATTGATACCGTGTCGTCCTGGGCCACCAATCATGGCTTCAAGTTCTTTCTGGCTAAGACTTGTGCTATGATATTTACTTGGAAGCAGGTCGTCCTTCGACCCCCTCTGTCGCTTTATGGTAATCCTCTTTTGTATAAGAATTCTGCTAAACTTCTGGGGTTAATCTTTGACACCTGCATCCTGGTCACCCCATATCTCCTACCTCCGAGTTAAATGCTTTAAGGCCCTTAACGTACTTAAGGTCTTGTCCCATACTTCCTGGGGAGCTGATAGGCGCACGCTCTTCTTTTCATATTCCTCTCTCGTGCTATCTAAACTCGATTATGGCTGTCCTGCTTACTCGTCTGCCTCTCCCTCCACCCTTCATCAGCCATGACGCTCTTCACCATACTGGGCTCCGTCTTAGCTCTGGTGCCTTTCGTTCGATCCCTCCCCATAGCCTGTATGTTGAGACCGGCATCCTGTCTCTACAGGATCGCCGTGATTGCTATTGTCTTCGCTACTTTACGAGGTCTCTACAACACCCTCACTCTCGCTTATGTCCTACTGTGACCATTACCCCTCCTATGGGTCCTGTTCCCTTTCAACACCTTCCCCTTTCTGTACAGTTGTCTCGCTTGCAAGGTTCTCTCTGTTCGTGTTGCCAAGGTTTCTTCCACGTGTCATTCCGTCCTTGCACCCATTCAGCGTCCTCTTCCTGAGTTTTGTAGAACCTTGACCC
>WNGS01088481.1:43008-81102 GCA_020271785.1 Procambarus virginalis
ACACCCGTGTAGCCTAGGGCCCTGCACATGTGTAGCCTAGGGCCCTACACATGTGTAGCCTAGGGCCCTACACATGTGTAGCCTAGGCCCTACACATGTGTAGCCTAGGCCCTACACATTGTGTAGCCTAGGCCCTACACATGTGTAGCCTAGGGCCCTACACATGTTTAGCCTAGGCCCTCACCCACATGTGTAGCCTAGGGCCTACACACGTGTAGCTTAGGCCCTACACACGTGTAGCCTAGGCCCTACACATGTGTAGCCTAGGCCCTACACATGTGTAGCTAGGCCCTACACATGTGTAGCCTAGGCCCTACAACCCGTGTAAGCCTAGGCCCTACACATGTGTAGCCTAGGCCCTACACCCGTGTAGCCTAGGCCCTACACCCTGTAGCCTAGGCCCTACACACATGTGTAGCCTATGCCCTACACACATGTAGCCTAGGGCCTACACACGTGTAGCCTAGTGCCCAACACACGTGTAGCCTAGGGCCCAACACACGTGTAGCCTAGGGCCTATACACCTGTAGCCTAGGGCCTACACACCTGTAGCCTAGGGCCTACACACCTGTAGCCTAGGGCCTACATACCTGTAGCCTAGGGCCTACACACCTGTAGCCTAGGGCCTACACACACTGTAGCCTAGGGCCCCTCACGGCAGCTAAAGTTTCCTCAATAGTCTACTCTATATTTGGGCGTCGATCTCAATCATTATCAGAACTTTGTACTATACTGATGGAAGGTTTACTGTTGAACCTTTGTGTGTATACTGTTGAACCCTGTGTGTATACTGTTGAACCTTGTGTGTATACTGTTGAACCCTGTGTGTATACTGTTGAACCCTGTGTGTATACTGTTGAACCTTGTGTGTATACTGTTGAACCTTGTGTGTATACTGTTGAACCTTGTGTGTATACTGTTGAACCCTGTGTGTATACTGTTGAACCTTGTGTGTATACTGTTGAACCCTGTGTGTATACTGTTGAACCCTGTGTGTATACTGTTGAACCTGTGTGTATACTGTTGAACCTTGTGTGTATACTGTTGAACCCTGTGTGTATACTGTTGAACCTTGTGTGTATACTGTTGAACCTTGTGTGTATACTGTTGAACCCTCGTGTGTATACTGTTGAACCTTGTGTGTATACTGTTGAACCTTCTGCATATACTGTTCACCTCGTGTATACTGTTGAATCTTGTGTATATACTGTTGAACTATACTTTCGCACCTGTTGAAAGTATAGCTTTCAACAGGTGCGCAGTGGACCCCCCTGAAGTGACTTCAACAGGTGCGCAGTGAACCCCCCTGAAGTGACTTCAACAGGTGCGCAGTGGACCCCCCTGAAGTAACTTCAACAGGTGCGCAGTGGACCCCCCTGAAGTGACTTCAACAGGTGCGCAGTGAACCCCCCTGAAGTGACTTCAACATGTGCGCAGTGGACCCCTGAAGTGACTTCAACATGTGCGCAGTGGACCCCTGAAGTGACTTCAACAGGTGCGCAGTGGACCCCAGAAGTGACTTCAACATGTGCGCAGTGGACCCCTGAAGTGACTTCAACATGTGCGCAGTGGACCCCTGAAGTGACTTCAACATGTGCGCAGTGGACCCCCCTGAAGTGACTTCAACAGGTGCGCAGTGGACCCCAGAAGTGACTTCAACAGGTGCGCAGTGGACCCCTGAAGTGACTTCAACAGGTGCGCAGTGGACCCCAGAAGTGACTTCAACATGTGCGCAGTGGACCCCAGAAGTGACTTCAACATGTGCGCAGTGGACCCCTGAAGTGACTTCAACCATGTGCGCAGTGGACCCCTGAAGTGACTTCAACATGTGCGCAGTGGACCCCCCTGAAGTGACTTCAACATGTGCGCAGTGGACCCCAGAAGTGACTTCAACAGGTGCGCAGTGGACCCCAGAAGTGACTTCAACATGTGCGCAGTGGACCCCAGAAGTGACTTCAACAGGTGCGCAGTCAACAAACTCTCTATGCAAATAAAAGGACCCAGTCTATGGAACTCACTCCTTAATGAATTAAAAAAAATCCAACCTATGCCTTATTCAAAAGTCAAAACAAAAAGGTAACTTATTTTATCATCATAGTTCTCAGATAACCTCAAGATAGTTTACTTACTTTGTGCTTCAAACCCACTATCTAGTGAGGACGGGCACGTTTGGGCGCTGAAGTGTGGAAGTGTTTTGTTCGGCTGTTGTTATAGATACAGCTACTCGGAACAAGTTCCAAGTAGCACGGGCTATGGTGAGCCCGTAACTTACCTGGCACAGGAGCGGGGCAAGTAGCACGGGCTATGGTGAGCCCGTAACTTACCTGGCACAGGAGCGGGGCAAGTAGCACGGGCTATGGTGAGCCCGTAACTTACCTGGCACAGGAGAGGGCAAGAGCACGGGCTATGGTTAGCCTCGTGGACAAGAGAATGTCTCCCGTCTTGGTTCGGCCGTTTGACCGATACTTACACAAAAAATGTTGAATGTTCGTTATCATTCAAATGTAGAACTTTTAAATCTTGTAAAACTATATCGTAAATGAAAAATAAAACATCAAATCTGTGAATTAGTAAATTTAAATATAGTTTTATAGGTTAGATTAAGTTAGAATTCTATATGAACCTGTTATCTGGTTGTTGATAGCTGTGTATTATTTGGCACCATTAATTAGAATGGTGCCAAAAACGTCCGTCGCCAAATAGGTTTGGCGCCAAAAATAAGTTTTGGCGCCAAAACATTCGACCAATCTCATGCAATCCACTCCCCTGAAATTTGTACTTAAGACACGCAACTTTCCCACGTTATCTTCATTGTGTCGGGTGACAGGCACCACGTGTGTTCATTCACGTTAGGCTTGTAGCCAGTAGATTATCCCATAATGTATTAGCTCCAAACGCATTAGCCTAATGAGAGGATGCAAAGCCTTCTTTATTTATTTATTTATTTATTTATTTATTTATTTATGCATATACAAGAAGGTACATTGGGAATGTGTGGATACATAAAATGGTAATTACAGTCTTGTAAAGCCACTAGTACGCGCAGCGTTTCGGGCAGGTCCTTAATCTAAGAAAATTTTAAGTAGGTAAATACTTGCAAGATTTATAAAAAAATGATAACAGATACATGGCAAGAAAAAAAAATAGAGAAAATTGTAGGTACAGTGGATTAAAGCACATAGGCAGCTAAGATTGATTGCAATGACAGCTTGAATGGTAGTTGACAAAAATTGGTAGGCACAAAACAGCATATGGCTAGCACATAAAAGAAGACAGCAATGAACACAATGATAAGGTTGGTAGGGTTAAATACATAAAAATTAGGAGATTGGGTAACACTAGGTACAGAGCAAATTTAAAGCTCAGTGTAGGAAACTAAGAAGATGAAATCAGGTACTTTTTGGTTTTGTTTTTAAATAAGGCAAAACTTTTACAGTTTTTCAATTCACTAGGGAGTGAGTTCCATAGACTAGGTCCCTTAATTTGCATAGAGTGTTTACACAGATTAAGTTTGACCCTGGGGATATCAAAGAGATATTTATTTCTGGTGTGGTGAAAATGGGTCCTATTACATCCATCCAGGGAGAGTTTCAGAGCATGGTTTGCATTTAAAAACAGGGTTTTGTAAATGTAGTTGACACAAGAGAATGTGTGGAGGGAGTTAATATTTAGCAAGTTTAGAGATTTAAACAAGGGAGCTGAATGTTGTCTAAAAGCTGAGTTAGTTATTATTCTGATAGCAGATTTTTGCTGCGTGATGATGGGCTTAAGGTGGTTTGCAGTGGTAGACCCCCATGCACAGATACCATAATTAAGATAGGGGTAGATTAGTGCATAATATAGTGAGAGGAGAGCGGAGTTAGGAACATAATATCTGATTTTGGAGAGTATACCAACTGTTTTAGAGACTTTCTTAGTTATGTGTTGTATGTGGGTGCTGAAGTTGAGTCTCTTGTCTAGGAATAGGCCAAGAAACTTGCCATCATTTTTATTACTGATGTTAATATTGTCTATCTGTAGCTGAATTGCATTTGATGATTTGCTTCCAAATAAGATGTAGTAAGTCTTTTCAATGTTTAATGTTAGTTTGTTAGTTGACATCCAGAAGTGGACTTTTTTTAATTCATTATTCACAACATTATTTAGTGTATGTGGGTTGAGGTCTGAATAGATAAGGGTAGTATCATCAGCAAACAATATAGGTTTGAGAATATTAGAGACATTAGGCAGATCATTTATATATATAAGAAATAGAAGAGGTCCTAAGATACTGCCCTGAGGCACTCCAACGGTAATTGGTAGAGTGGAAGAAGTTGTATCATTGATGGTTACATATTGGTGTCTGTCACTAAGATAGGATCGGATGTAGTCAAGGGCAAGGCCACGGATTCCATAATGCTGAAGTTTAAGTAAGAGGTAGTTGTGATTAACAGTATCAAAGGCTTTTCTTAGGTCAATGAAGAGTCCAATTGGAAACTCATTTTTGTCAAGGGCTGAGTAGATTACGTCAAGGAGACTAATGATTGCATCGTTGGTGCTCTTTTGGGACCGGAAGCCAAACTGGCAGGGGCTGAGTATGTCGAATTTTACGAGGTAGGAATAGAGCTGTTTGTAAATAATTTTTTCAAATATTTTTGATAGAATGGGTAGATTTGATATTGGTCTATAATTATTTATGTCCGCCGGATTGCCTCCTTTATGGACTGGCGTTACTCTTGCTTTTTTGAGGATATCAGGGAAGGTGTGACACTCTATAGATTTGTTGAACAGTAGGGCTATGGGTGAGGCAAGGGCATGGGAGGCTCTCTTGTATACAATGGACGGAATTTCACTGGTGTTCCCTGCCTTGGTTTTTAGAGAGTGTATGATGGACACAACATCTGCCGGGCTGATTGGTGAAAGGAGAAGAGAGTTTGGATAGCTGCCTGAGAGATATGTGTTAATATGTGTCTGAGTCTGTGGGATTTTACTGGCAAGATTAGCACCAACCGATGAAAAGAAACTATTAAATTCATTTGCCATTTCTAAATCAGTTGACAGTATATCCCCATCCTTGTAGAGCTTTATTTGGTTATGTGAGTGTTGCTTAGTTCCTAGGATACTAGAGATTGTTTTCCAAGTGCTTTTCATGTTACCTTTTGCTTCATTGAATCTATTCACATAATATGCTAGTTTTGCCTTTCTTATGATACTGGTAAGCATTGATGAGTACCTTTTAGCTACTTCCTTTGAAACTAGGCCAATCCTAAGTTTCTTTTCATATTCGTGTTTCTTGTTGATTGAGTTGAGAATGCCACTTGTGAGCCATGGATTGTTTAATCTTTTGTCAGTTACTTGCTTGGTAAGAAGGGGACAATGAAGGTTGTAGAGACTGAGAGTTTTGGAGAGGAAGAGGGTAGCTAATGAATTTATATCCTGGGTATTATTGAATTCAGAATCCCAGTTAATATTGTGAAGTGCATCTGTAAGATTGCCTAAAGCTGATTCACTGTGTAGCCTAAATGAAAGTTTCTTGCTTTTTGGTGGTGTTATGTCCATGTTTGCTATGAGAAAGGTAGGATAGTGGTCAGTTGTTCTGTCGTAGATTATACCAGGTACAAGGGGAACTGTTATGTTTGTCCATATGTGGTCCAAGGTAGTGGCTGATGTTTGAGTGACTCGGGTAGGTTTGGTGATTGTGGGGATTAGCATACAGGAGTTCATGCTGTTAAGGAAATAGTCAACTTGAGAGCAATTTTGTTTACCCAGGTCAATATTAAAGTCTCCTCCCAGAATGATGTGGTTTTTGTTGAGATTGTTGTTTATAATAAGATTCCTTAGGTTGTCTGAGAAAGAAGCTATGTTAGTGTTGGGAAATCTATAGATGGCTCCAATAGTCAAAGAGGATTTAAGGGATTTAATTGTGAACTGAGCAAAAGTATATTCACAGTAGTCATCTCTGTCACTAATAACACTGTTGCAGATAAATGTATCTCGGTAATATATAGCTGTGCCACCACCTTTTTTATTAGGCCTACAGTTATGAATGGCTTTATAACCAGCTAAGTTGTAGAGTTGGGTATAGTCTTTATTTAGCCAAGTTTCTGTTAAAATAATGAACGATAAGTTAGTACCAAGTGCTGTGAGTAATGCATTTAAATCATCAAAATGTTTACCAAGAGATCTAACATTTTGGTTGTAAACTGATAAACAGGTGGTATTTTGGAGTTTGTTTTTAGCCTGGTGTGCTGTGAAATACTTGCAATAATGATGATCAATGTGCTGGTTGGTGTAGATATGAGATAGAAGATTTTGATCAGGATCAATATCAGTGTGCATAAAGATGCAGATAAAGGGATCACGATACAAGATACACGATAAAGCAAAACACAAGAATAAAAGCAAATACAATAAAATAGTAACAACTTAGAGGTAAAATAAAGATACAATAGATAGCCAGGAAGGACACAGAAGTTACATAAAATAAAAAACAAAAATCAGTAGAGATTGACAATATAAATGTAAAATAAAAAATAATAAGAATAATAAATCATAAAGTAAAATGATCTTGAAGATAATTGGCTTAGTAATGGTTAATTAAAATCCTATAATTAGTATGAACCTAAGAAAACAAAATGAACTCAATAGATAATTCCGAAAAAAAAGATGACATGTAAAACTTATTAAATCTTGAAATTTACTCTAATATAAATCTAAGTGTAAAAATAAACAGGGTGAAAGTATATTCGTGTGGAATATTTTACTATGATACTGAGGTAGATGATTATATAAACAATTATACTATTAATTAATTCCAATAAATGATTACAAGAAACAAATACCAAGTTACTTTAAATATAACAGGGTAATAGAAAAGCCCTAGGTTTAGTGACAAGGGGATTAGCTAAGACCAAATAATTAAGAGTAAAAAAAAAAAAAAAAAAAACAGGCAAAGATGCCAAACAAAAAAAAAAATAAAAATATAAAACCTTTGGAAAGGAAAGGCAGAGCTTAAGTACACTTTGGTTGTATGTGAGACTACAAAATATGTTCAGGTTATTCAGCTGATATCCCACAGTCATCCAGGAAAGAAGTGAGGTGTGCTTCAGTGGTTATCACATAAGTTTTTCCAGTGTCAGTCTTCCTAGCTATTATTTTACCATCACGCACAAAACAATGTTTAATAGCACGGGATCTTTTACGATCCCGTTTATTAGCACGTTACTAATTGGTAACGGTTTATATCATGGTCTTCTCCTCCCCCTACCCCCCTTGCCAGCGTCCTTAATCCTGATTTTTCCCCCGGAATATGACCATCCAAATCGTATAACGACCAGCTAGTGAACAGAGGCTACAATTGAGGCTTGGCGCCCAGTTAATCCTCCCCGGCCAGGATTACGAACCTCGGGCGAAAGCGCCGGGCGAGTGTTTTACCACTGCGCCAACGAGGACTGCCAAGGTTAGTCATGTTAACAAGCATTGGGTCAGGGCAGTAAATGAATGGGTTTCCGCTCAAACAGGTTCCTCCATGGCTACGGGGACTCGATAAGCTTAGCAGGCTGCGTGTTCTTATGTGTAGACCTGTGTACCAATATTTTATAAGCTATCCCTAAACTCCGTTTTTTGTTGTGTCGGTTTTCTATGAACAGAAACATTGAGGAAAACATATTTTTCTTAACTATAATAATAATAATTTTTATTTAAAAATATGTCGAAGAATTATTTCTTCCATTCTGTGGTTAAATAATTGTTAGAGAATGAATAATAATGTCACTAATTCTCAAGACGTTACGGGCATTATTTAAACTAATTCGGTTTGCTTTGGTTAGAGGTTTGACGAGGTAGACAATTATATACCAGCAGTAGACTAACATACAAGTTGTTGAAGACATTAAGCAAATGATATACAGCTTTTAAGGTCAAATTAATAATGTGAACAAGACTAGGAGAAAATGAACATTTGTTAGGGGGGGGTAACTCTTAATATTGTTAATAAAGAGATGGAAATAATTGACCATGATACAAGGGATATATAAACTGCCGTTGTCTTAACAAAACGTAGTATTAACTGTACAATTTTAGATGAGATTTAGAAATTTAGAAGCAGCAGAATTTAGTAAGAGTATGTATGTAGTAATTAAGGTTTAAGGTCATAAGAACAGGAAAACAGGTTGACAGTCAAAGTGAAAAAGATACAAATTTACCTGAATTTACCTGAGGGCCACTACACTAGTTGACCTCGACGAGGACAGGAAGCCGGCGGCTTGTCGAAGGCCCTCCCATTTCCCCTTGCTGATCTTCTCCAGCTGGATATTCAATTTAACAGAGTTTTGGCATTCACATCTTCGGCAGGTAGGCGGTTCCATGAGTTAATATCAATACGTAAAACATGATACACCAAGCTAATGACGTATTCTTAGTTTCTCTTTTAAAGGTGTACAATTTTTAGAGAGGTCTTCCACAGTTGAGGTCCTATGGTACTCACACAGCTTCTTTTTTTGGGGTAAGTCGCACTTTTGACACTGAGTTGGGGGACAGGAAGCCAGAGTGTATTCATATATGTTAGGCTTATATCGAGAAAACNTTGTTTTTATTGGTATGAATGATGTGTGAGATTTGCTCTGGCAACTTGTGATGTGCCAGTACTGTGCTCTGGCCACTTGTTGTTGTGTGCACCGTGCCGTTTCTTTCCACTTGTGATGAGTATAGTACTGTGCTCTGACCACATGTGATGTGCACAGTGTTGTGCTCTGACAACTTGTGATGTGCACAGTGTTGTGCTCTGGCAACTTGGGATGTGCACAGTGCCGTGCTCTGACAACTTGTGATGTGCACAGTGCCATGCTCTGGCCATTTGTGATGTGCACAGTGTTGTGCCTGACAACTTGTGATGTACACAGTACTGTGCTCTGGCAACCTGTTACTGCACAGTATTGTGCTCTGGCAACTTGTGATGTTGCACAGTGCTGTGTTCTGGTAAATTGTGATTTATGTTAAAGTCATATTGTAATAAACATCTGTAATGCACATGTGGTGTTATTACTTGACCCCTCTTGTAGAGGGTCTGAGGTCCGAGAGCTTTTACGGGCTCACCATAGCCCGGGATACTTGGAACTTTGTTCCAGGTAGCGAATCTTTAACAACAACAACAATCCAAGAGCTTCCTGGTGGATGCTGGGAGCCTTACGAGTGAGTGGTGGGGGGGGGGGGCACCTGGTTGATGGGGTTCTGGGGGTTCTTCTACTCCCAAAGCCCGGCCCGAGGCCAGGCTTGACTTGTGAGAGTTTGGTCCACCAGGCTGTTGCTTGGAGGGGCCCGCAGGCCCACATGCCCACAACTGCCCGGTTGGTCCGGCACTCATGGAAGGAAACTATCTAGTTTTCTCTTGAAGATGTCCACGGTTGTTCCGGCAATATTTTTGATGCTCGCTGGGAGGATGTTGAACAACCGTGGACCTACGATGTTTATACACCCGCCAATCCCCCAGGTGTTAGGAATGAAAAACGGTTTATACACGACTCATAACTGATGACGTTCGAACACTTCCGGAACAAGTGCTTCACTGACGAAATTTGTTCGAACCACAACGCTGTAAATGCTTCACCCACGTACTACAAATACAAATAATCGCCAACAGAACCTAAACACCTAACCTAACCTATCCTATGCCTATATATATATACACAATATGCCAATATATTATAATATTAATTTATACTTGAGAAAATTCCCGTTTTGAATGAACAGTATGTTAAAATTTATGAATGCGTCTGTGGGATCGACCGCTGGATGTAATGGACTTGAGTCGAGGATGGGTTGGATTTTCTCATATCTGCTTCAATTGGCTAGATACTTGTCATCTGTTTGGGTTTTGACACTCTCACACTTATCAACACAACCCTAAAAAATATCTTCACGCCATTTTGGGTCTCGAAGAGACGAAATAATCGCGATAGCACTGATATGAAATTAATATATCAACTAGAAAACGTTCCTTTTTCCCAGCTGTCCACTGTTGACTACATTTCAAGACATCCAAATATATGGCAATTCAAATTTTGTTTCAGAGATAAATTAAATCCACTGAAAATGTAAAGAACGCTTTCATTTTTTTTCTTAAATAACTGAATGTTACAAATGTCAGGAATAGAACAGAGCGAGAAGGGTTCCGGACAAGTTGTTTACTAGTGAGTGAGGACGGGGTGTGAGGGACCCGCCGGCTCGTGCGTGTGGCATTTTGACTTTAAATTGGCCCAATTTCATGGACGTAAATGATTTTAAGTATTATTTAAGTACATGATAGTGTTTGTGCGTCCTCTTTGAGTGTTTAAAGGCAGCAGAAGTTCACAAACGCTTTGAAAGCTTTTAGTTTGTGGTAGCGAGACTACGAGAGAGCCTAGCCACGTCGTCTGCACAAGGAGCTAGTTACTCCTATTTAAGGCAGTATTAATTAGCAGATTTATAGCAACATGGTGATGCCAACGACGTTCGAGTTAAAGGTAAGTTCAAATTAAAGTCTAATTTTTTTTTTTTAGCTTTTGCCCCGAGGGGCGAGTTTATTGGGCAGCGCCACTCATCTTGTGAGTGGACACACCGCCATAGCAGCATGTACATCACTCCCCAATAGGAAGAAAACCCGCTGGGTTGTTCATCCTGTCTAAAGTCATGTACTTAGGATGGCCAAGACGACCTGCTACAGAACATTGTGTCCTCCAGCATGCCACACCTCAAGCAGGACGCTGATTTGACCCTCTTGTTGTGGGAGGACTCCTGGTTCAACCTTGACGAGGAGTGGGCGTCTGGACACCTCCTCCGCCTGGAGGTCGCCGGTTCACGTCCTGTTTTCTCGTTATGGATTTGATACTTCCGTTTGGCATCCCTCTTCAACGGTCCGGTTGTACGACGCCTGGCGCACATATCGCCTTGGGGCACGGGATTGTTGATTGATTTTTTTTACGTGTTCTGGTTTGTTCTCCCGGCGGGGTGACGGTGTTCGGCGGCGGCTTGGCCGAGAGGTGCCGGGAGTTGGTGGGCTCCTGGTGTGCCCTCAGCCGTGGTGGGCAGCTGGCCTTTGCTCTACTGGAGAGCACTGGATGACTTTAACGTTTTAGCTGGGGGCCAAGTTTTGGTTTTGCTGCCCAGTGTTCTCTGTGTGGAGCGGGGCCGGTGCTTGTCACCCTGAGGGACTCCTGGGACTCCCCAATCATCTATCCGTTTGCGTTTCTATACCGCGAGGCTTATAAGTTTCCAGTGATTGGCGTCACTAGGCTTGCGATTCGGCTTGGCGTTTCACCTTTTCGAGCATCGCGATTAACCCTACGCCGCGGCGCATCCGATCCCACGATCGTCGTCGCTCCTAAATCAACAACAACAACACTCTTGTTGGGTCCTGTATAAAAATAATTATAAATAATACACTAACATTAGTTTGTGAAGTTAATTTGGAGACTGTATGTTGTTCCAACGACAGTAAAAAATGACAACCCAAATTCTTCTGTTGGACCCATCCTCCTGTTGAATCCATTTTCCTGTTGAACCCATCTTCCTGTTGGTCCCATCTTCCTGTTGGATCCATTTTCCTGGCCCTCCTGTTGGACCCGTCCTCCTGTTGGACCCGTCCTCCTGTTGGACCCGTCCTCCTGTTGGACCCGTCCTCCTGTTGGACCCGTTTTCCTGTTGGACCCGTCCTCCTGTTGGACCCGTCCTCCTGTTGGATCCGTTCTCCTGTTGGACCCGTTCTCCTGTTGGACCCGTCCTCCTGTTGGACCCATCTTCCTGTTGGACCCGTCCTCCTGTTGGACCCATCCTCCTGTTTAGATAGTACCTATTGTGACGATCGTCAATAATCAGGATTCCTAAGTTCTTAACTTTCAGATAGTAGTATATTGACTAGTAAGGAATTCTTGTAAAATAAATGCAGCTAAAACACAAACTTAAATATTCTTAGGCTTAGTATAGCACACATGTGTACCATATTAGGCCTGAGATATCGTATATTAGGCCTAGGGAGGATAGGTTTGTTTAGTTTGTCGAAGCAACCCAAAAAATAGCTTTGCGGTTTGTCCAACTCAATAGTCCAGGGGCCAGATTCACGAAGCAGTTACGTAAGCACTTACGAACCTGGGGCCAGATTCACGAAGCAGTTACGCAAGCACTTACGAACGTATACATCTTTCCTCAATCTTTGACGGCTTTGGTTTCATTTATTAAACAGTTTACAAGCATGAAAACTTGCCAATCAACTGTTGTTATTGTTATAAACAGCCTCCTGGTGCTTCGGAGCTCATTAACTGTCCTCCTGTTGATATTTGTAAACAAAGCCGCCAAATATTGAGGAAAGATGGACAGGTTCGTAAGTACTTGCTTAACTGCTTCGTGAATCTGGTCCCAGATTTCTACGTAGTAATTTCGTTGTAGGTGGGTATATATATATATATACTATAGTCCTCATCGTTGCTATAAGTACTACGAACACAGGAGGATAGGTAGAAAAAATGAATATTCATTGCTTCCAAATCTTTATTTTTACTGTATGTCCGTGTATGTAATATATACATTGCGTTTTAAAAATTCATTTATGAAAAAAATGCCGTAAAATGTTCATCACATTATAGTGATAATTGACAAATAAACAAATCTAATTATATTTTCTATATGTTACAGTTTTTTATATATTTTAACTCCGTATAAAACATGTGTGATTAGGGACCTTTTTTTTGGGGGGGGGACGTTGACTAACCTACGCGAAGATTTCTTATGTTGACTTCAGGTTTCTCTGATACGTCTCTCCTAGACGTCAAACGTCTAGGAGAGACGTCTGTTCCTTTATGTGAGACGCAGATCACATAAAGGCTGCTTATGTGTTTAAAGGCTCTGAACTACAGGCCAGTTTCCCCTAACTTGTATACCATGCAAGGTGACAGAGAAGATCGTGAGGAAAAGGCTCGTAGAGCATCTGGAGGGAAATAATTTAATAAGCTCTTCCCAGCATGGCGCAAGGTGCCTAATGCATCCCAGCATGGCGCAAGGTGCCTAATGCATCCCAGCATGGCGCAAGGTGTCTAATGCATCCCAGCATGGCGCAAGGCGCCTAATGCATCCCAGCATGGCGCAAGGTGTCTAATGCATCCCAGCATGGCGCAAGGTGCCTAATGCATCCCAGCATGGCGCAAGGTGCCTAATGCATCCCAGCATGGCGCAAGGTGCCTAATGCATCCCAGCATGGCGCAAGGTGCCTAATGCATCCCAGCATGGCGCAAGGTGTCTAATGCATCCCAGCATGGCGCAAGGTGCCTAATGCATCCCAGCATGGCGCAAGGTGTCTAATGCATCCCAGCATGGCGCAAGGTGTCTAATGCATCCCAGCATGGCGCAAGGTGTCTAATGCATCCCAGCATGGCGCAAGGCGCCTAATGCATCCCAGCATGGCGCAAGGTGTCTAATGCATCCCAGCATGGCGCAAGGCGCCTAATGCATCCCAGCATGGCGCAAGCGCCTAATGCATCCCAGCATGGCGCAAGCGCCTAATGCATCCCAGCATGGCGCAAGGTGTCTAATGCATCCCAGCCTGGCGCAAGGTGTCTAATGCATCCCAGCATGGCGCAAGGCTCCTAATGCATCCCAGCATGGCGCAAGGCGCCTAATGCATCCCAGCATGGCGCAAGGTGTCTAATGCATCCCAGCATGGCGCAAGGTGTCTAATGCATCCCAGCATGGCGCAAGGTGTCTAATGCATCCCAGCATGGCGCAAGGCTCCTAATGCATCCCAGCATGGCGCAAGGTGTCTAATGCATCCCAGCATGGCGCAAGCGCCTAATGCATCCCAGCATGGCGCAAGGCTCCTAATGCATCCCAGCATGGCGCAAGGCGCCTAATGCATCCCAGCATGGCGCAAGGCGCCTAATGCATCCCAGCATGGCGCAAGGCGCCTAATGCATCCCAGCATGGCGCAAGGCGCCTAATGCATCTCAGCTGAACAGTCAGCGCCCAGTCATGTTCAGGGTCTATTAAGATGGAACAACTATTGCTGCTTCAACAAATACCGCTCGAACTAAAATTAACAATGGAGTCTCCTCCTCCAGCTATAATCGTAGTCATTTATTTATATTAGGTGAGGTTAGGCAAGACTAAGTCATTTATTTATATTAGGTGAGGTTAGGCAAGACTAAGTCATTTATTTATATTAGGTGAGGTTAGGCAAGACTAAGTCATTTATTTATATTAGGTGAGGTTAGGCAAGACTAAGGCAAGGTTAGGCCAATTTAGTACAGATGGCTAAATTAGGTTATTCTTAATTAGGCTAGATAAGTTTAGACAAGTTTGTAAGACCAGTTTTGGTTAAGGGAAATTATCTTAGTGTTATTAAACAAAGACATGATGCACATACGGCTCGCAGGAACAGATCAAGCGATGGCTCATAATAGCTGAATAGATTTAGTTAATTATGGCTAGTTATGGATAATTATGGTTAATTATCCTCGCACACTCAGCATAAAGGTGTGTGTGAGGATACAACGTATAAAATATGGGTCAGTAAACACAGTTTACTGTAACAAGCCCTGGATTGGGCTGGCGTACTTTTTTTTTATGTCGTAAAGCCTATCAACCCAACTCGTCCCCTTAACAGAACGTCGCATTTTGACGTACACTCTACCCAAGGCTAAAAATCGTCATAATAGAAAATGGTAGCGTTCGCGAAATTGACATACTGTCCCGTTTTCTGTTTTGGGTCCTCTGGTAGGTTATGAAAGGATTTTAGTACGACAGTTTCTTAACGTTGGGGATACTTTGGAGGACGGGCGGATCAGCCAATTTCAATTTTTAGCGTCTTTCTTTATTATGCACCCCATACCCATCCCGTGGGCGGTGGTGTAAAGGGTTACAGAGGCACATAATCGGTTCAGAAACTGAACCCTCTAGTTCGTTTAGCTAAGCAAATAACAATTTTTGACGCTAGTTACAAAAATTATTAATGCCAAACAAGTACAAAATACTACAGTCCTCAACTAACGGATTTCTTGTTTTGTTGTGTCCGCAATGTTTGGTGAGCGTGTTTATACATTAGCAGCCGTCTTGTGTACATGTTACTGAATATGACAAGAGATCAATGGCTCTTTATTTATTTATTTATTTATTTATACATATACAAGAAGGTACATTGGGAATGTGGGGATAGATAACATGGTAATTACAATCTTGTAAAGCCACTAGCACGCGCAGCGTTTCGGGCAGAAACGTATCTTATGTGAAACGTATCTTGTGTCTTATGTCCTTCACTTAGGAAGGCAGATGAAAAGCTAACTCTCCAAGGTTCATTTCCCTGTTTGGGTTGGCGCTAAGAGACGCGTTTCCTTGGGCCTGTCAACATCTTCAAAGGCAGCAGGCGATTTTTTTTTTAATGGGGAAGTTGATGCAATTTAATTATGACAATAATATATGTATGTATTTTTGACGGAGCTTTGTTGTTTGAGCATTGTCAGGTGTCTTGAAGAGATGTTGTCTTGTCTATATATTGAGATCATCGGGGCTGACAGTCCTCAGGTGGGCATGTGAAGGTGTAAACGACATTCGTCTCTGTTTTTTTAAGGCGTTTCACTTAGTGTCGGGAGAGTTGTTCATGAACAATTTGCTAAGACTTCTTCCACTTCTTGTAAACTGTTTACTCTGTCTTGTCTTCTGGCGTACAAGTTAACAATTTACTACAAGAACAGAAGACGCTGTCAGTCATCCAAACGAACCCTGAGTGAAGGGTAAGTAAAGTAGATTCAGTAGGTAAAGTAAAAAGTCCAGTTAACTCAGTAGAATTTCTGGTTGCAATTCTTATACCATGTCGTAGCTCAGTCGAGTAAGGCAGCGTCTGGGGTGCTCTCGGACGCAGGTTCGAATCGTCGTCACGGCCCTTGTGGATTTGTTCAAACCCTGAGTGAAGTTTATATCATAGATTCATACACAAACAAGATAAAGGGTATACTCATCGAATCTTGGTAATCTTGAGGTTATCTTGAGATGATTTCAGGGCTTACTGTCCTCGCGGCCCGGTCCAGGCCTCCACCCCCAGGAAGCTGCCCGTGACAGTGACTAACTCCCAGGTACCTATTTACTGCTAGGTAACATCAGGGGTGAAAGAAATTCTGCCCATTGTTTCTCGCCGGTGCCCGGGATCGAACCCGGGACCACAGGATCACGCGTCCAGTGTTCTGTCCGCCCAGCAAAGGAATATTTCAAAATAGCTTCATGAGGGTAAGAATTTCTTACGGGGTTAATGTAAACAAAGCGAATATTGATGTCACTTTTCATTTCTTCCCGCCACTTTAGCTTGGCGAGTGTTTCTTCTCAACTTTATGTAATAAACATGAGTTGTTCTTCTTACTGAACGTCGGAATTTATATATATAAAGTTTTTAACACCCCCAAACATCAGTGAACCTGCGCACACCCACCCACCTGCGCGCGCGCACACCCACCCACCTGCGCGCGCGCACACCCACCCACCTGCGCGCGCGCACACCCACCCACCTGCACGCGCGCACACACCCACCCACCTGCACGCGCGCACACACCCACCCACCTGCACGTGCGCGCACACACCCACCCACCTGCACGTGCGCGCACACACCCACCCACCTGCACGTGCGCGCACACACCCACCCACCTGCACGTGCGCGCACACACCCACCCACCTGCACGCGCGCACACACCCACCCACCTGCACGTGCGCGCACACACCCACCCACCTGCACGTGCGCGCACACACCCCACCCACCTGCACGTGCGCGCACACACCCCACCCACCTGCACGCGCGCACACACCCACCCACCTGCGCGCGCGCACACCCCCACCCACCTGCGCGCGCACACACCCCCACCCACCTGCACGCGCGCACACACCCACCCACCTGCACGTGCGCACACACCCACCCACCTGCACGTGCGCGCACACACCCACCCACCTGCACGTGCGCACACCCACCCACCTGCGTGCGCACACCCACCCACCTGCACGCGCGCACACCCACCCACCTGCTTGCGCACACACCCACCCACCTGCACGCGCGCACACACCCACCCACCTGCACGTGCGCGCACACACCCACCCACCTGCACGTGCGCGCACACACCCCACCCACCTGCACGTGCGCGCACACACCCACCCACCTGCACGCGCGCACACACCCACCCACCTGCGCGCGCGCACAACCCACCCACCTGCGCGCGCACACACCCACCCACCTGCACGCGCGCACACACCCACCCACCTGCACGTGCGCACACACCCACCCACCTGCACGTGCGCGCACACACCCACCCACCTGCACGTGCGCGCACACACCCACCCACCTGCACGCACACACCCACCCACCTGCACGCACACACCCACCCACCTGCACGCGCGCACACACCCACCCACCCACCTGCACGCGCGCACCACACCCACCCACCTGCACGCACACACCCACCCACCTGCACGCGCGCACACACCCACCCACCCACCTGCACGCGCGCACACACCCACCCACCTGCACTCGCACACACACCCACCCACCTGCACGTGCGCACACACCCACCCACCTGCACGCGCGCACAACACCCACCCACCTGCACGCACACACCCACCCACCTGCACGCACACACCCACCCACCTGCACACACACCCACCCACCTGCACGCGCGCACACACCCACCCACCCACCTGCACGCGCGCGCACACCCACCCACCTGCGCGCGCGCACACTAACAGTCGGCACTGTAACAGCATCAGTGAAGATCACTGTAGCAAATATATTAATTAAGACGTACCAAGAGAGCGACGGGTGTAACAAGGCTGAACTACACCAATACTCCACTATACTCTCTGGGGCTTGTCACCCCCCGACACTCACACCGTAACTTGGGTGACAGCGTCACCTTTTGTCGCCCCTGGTCCATGACTTCCTTGCCCTTCACTGGCCCATCACTTCCTTGCCCTTCACTGGTCCATGACTTCCTTGCCCTTCCCTGGTCCATCACTTCCTTGCCCTTCCCTGGTCCATCACTTCCTTGCCCTTCCCTGGTCCATGACTTCCTTGCCCTTCACTGGTCCATGACTTCCTTGCCCTTCACTGGTCCATGACTTCCTTGCCCTTCACTGGTCCATGACTTCCTTGCCCTTCACTGGTCCATGACTTCCTTGCCCTTCACTGGTCCATGACTTCCTTGCCCTTCACTGGTCCATGACTTCCTTGCCCTTCACTGGTCCATGACTTCCTTGCCCTTCACTGGTCCATCACTTCCTTGCCCTTCACTGGTCCATCACTTCCTTGCCCTTCACTGGTCCATCACTTCCTTGCCCTTCACTGGTCCATCACCCGTTCCATGGTCCGTCAACCTTGTACCATCGCCGCGCAGGTCTCACTGCGCAACATTCCCTCCCGCCCGTTACGTCCCTTCACCCCCTCCTCCTGTTCCACCTCCCTTCCCTACGGTCCACCGCCTACCCCCCATTTCCCTTAACCCCCCCCCTCCCTCCCTCCCTCCCCCTTCCCCTATTGACGCAGGCTCCTACCCCCTCTGTCCTGAAATTCCTTACCTCACAACCCTTCCCTTTCACGACGGAATATACAACTGATGTTGCCTTACTTACCCTTGGAATGTCACCCCTCCCCTCCCTTACCCCTTCCCTTACCCCTACCCCCCTTCCCTTTCCCTTCTCCCCTTCCCTTACCCCTACCCCTCTCCAATATATATATATATATATATATATATATATATATATATATATATATATATAAACTATCGAGGGGGCGCCACATGAACTAAATATCAATTCCCCTCCCAACTTGTCATTAGCCGAGCCGGCCGGTATATGAAATATTGCCAATTTCCCTTATGATAAAATTACATATTGGTGAGTCGAGCCATTGAAATAATTTCTCAAACCTGTTTGTGGCAATCCATCAGCGAGCCATTATCTCGCTTGCCCCGCTCCCCGCCACAAAAACACGTCCTGGCTACCGGGCACGGGTGCCTGTGACTCCGCCTGCTCTCCATTACTACCTTTGATACCTCAATTAATGTATATATATATATATATATATATATATATATATATATATATATATATATATATATATATATATATATATATATATATATATATTTCAGGGGTGTCCACCCTACACTGACCAGGATTACCTTGAGGTTACCTTGAGGTGCTTCCGGGCTTAGCGTCCCCGCGGCCCGGTCGTCGACGAGGCCTCCTGGTTGCTGGACTGATCAACCAGGCTGTTTGACGCAGCTGCTCGCAGCCTGACGTATGAGTCACAGCCTCGTTGATCAGGTATCCTTTGGAGGTGCTTATCCAGTTCTCTCTTCAACACGGTGAGGGGTTTGCCAGTTATGTCCCTTATGTGTAGTGGAAGCGTGTTGAACAGTCTCGGGCCTCTGATGTTGATAGTTCTCTCTTGAACACTGTGAGGGGTCGGCCAGTTATGCCCCTTATGTGTAGTGGAAGCGTGTTGAACAGTCTCGGGCCTCTGATGTTGATAGTTCTCTCTTGAACACTGTGAGGGGTGGCCAGTTATGTCCCTTATGTGTAGTGGAAGCGTGTTGAACAGTCTCGGGCTCTGATGTTGATAGATTTCTCTCTTGAACACTGTGAGGGGTGGGCCAGTTATGTCCCTTATGTGTAGTGGAAGCGTGTTGAACAGTCTCGGGCCTCTGATGTTGATAGTTCTCTCTTGAACACTGTGAGGGGTCGGCCAGTTATGCCCCTTATGTGTAGTGGAAGCGTGTTGAACAGTCTCGGGCCTCTGATGTTGATAGAGTTCTCTCTTGAACACTGTGAGGGTCGGCCAGTTATGCCCCTTATGTGTAGTGGAAGCGTGTTGAACAGTCTCGGGCCTCTGATGTTGATAGTTCTCTCTTGAACACTGTGAGGGGTCGGCCAGTTATGCCCTTATGTGTAGTGGAAGCGTGTTGAACAGTCTCGGGCCTCTGATGTTGATAGAGTTCTCTCTCAGAGTACCAGTTGCACCTCTGCTTTTCAACGGAGGTATTCTGCACATCCTGCCATGTCTTCTGGTCTCATGTGATGTTATTTCTGTGTGCAGGTTTGGGACCAGCCCCTCTAATATTTTCCACGCGTAAATTATTATGTATCTCTCCCGCCTGCACTCAAGGGAGTACAGATTTAGGCTCTTTAGTCGGTCCCAATAGTTTAGATGTTTTACTGAGTGGATTCTAGCAGTAAAGGATCTCTGCACGCTCTCCAGGTCAGCAATTTCTCCAGCTTTGAAAGGGGCTGTCATTGTGCAGCAGTACTCCACTCTAGAGAGCACTAGCGTCTTGAAGAGTATCATCATCGGTATAGCATCTCTAGTGTGAAAAGTTCTTGTTATCCAACCTGTCATTTTTCTTGCAGTTGTGACGGCTACTTTATTGTGTTCTTTAAAGGTAAAGTCTTCCGACATGAGTACACCCAAATCCTTTACATTGCCTTTTCGTTCTATGTTATAATTTGCCTGAGTTTTGTACGTGGTTTCCGTTTTTATATTTTCATTTTTTCCATAGCGCATGAGCTGGAACTTATCTTCGTTAAACACCATATTTTTTCTGTAGCCCATAGAAACACCTTATCTACGTCTGACTGGAGGTTCGCCGTGTTCTCTATGTTGCCTACTCTCATGAAGATCCTAATGTCATCTACAAAGGATGATACAGTGCTATAGGTTGTGTTCTTGTCTATGTCCGATATGAGGATGAGAAAAAGTACTGGAGCAAGCACAGTACCCTGGGGGACTGAGCTCTTCACGGTTGATGGGCTGGATTTTATTTTGTTGACTGTTACACATTGGGTTCTGTTAGTCAGGAAATTGTAGATCCATCTGCCTATTTTTCCGGTAATTCTTTTGAACGCATTTTATGTGCAATACCACCATGGTCACATTTATCAAAAGCTTTTGCGAAATCTGTGTAAATTACATCAGCGTTTTGTTTGTCTTCCATAGCATCTAATGCCATATCATAGTGGTCCAGCAACTGTGAAAGGCAAGAGCGCCCTGTTCTGAAACCATGTTGTCCGGGGTTATGGAGATGCTGTGATTCCATGTATTTTGTGATCTTACTTCTTAGCACTCTCTCAAAAATTTTTATGATGTGCGATGTTAGTGCTACCGGTCTGTAATTTTTTGCTTCTGCCTTATTTCTTCCTTTATGGAGTGGTGCTATCTCTGCTGTTTTTAGTATGTCAGGAATAACGCCAGTATCTAGGCTTTGTCTCCACAGAATGTGAAGGGCCTGCAATAGTGGTTTTTTACAGTTCTTGATGAATATGGAGTTCCAGGAATCCGGGCCTGGTGCGGAGTGCATAGGGTGTTTTCTCAGGGTGTCCACCCTACACTGACCAGGGTGTCCACCCTACACTGACCAGGGTGTCCACCCTACACTGACCAGGGTGTTGTCTCAGGGTGTCCACCCTACACTGACCAGGGTGTTGTCTCAGGGTGTCCACCCTACACTGACCAGGGTGTTGTCTCAGGGTGTCCACCCTACACTGACCAGGGTGTTGTCTCAGGGTGTCCACCCTACACTGACCAGGGTGTTGTCTCAGGGTGTCCACCCTACACTGACCAGGGTGTCCACCCTACACTGACCAGGGTGTCCACCCTACACTGACCAGGGTGTCCACCCTACACTGACCAGGGTGTCCACCCTACACTGACCAGGTGTCCACCCTACACTGACCAGGGTGTTGTCTCAGGGCGTCCACCCTACACTGACCAGGGTGTTGTCTCAGGGGTGTCCACCCTACACTGACCAGGGTGTCCACCCTACACTGACCAGGGTGTCCACCTACACTAACCAGGCTGTCCACCCTACTCTGACCAGGGTGTCCACCCTACACTGACCAGGATGTCCACCCTACACTGACCAGGGTGTTGTCTCAGGGGTGTCCACCCTACACCGACCAGGGTGTCCACCCTACACTGACCAGGGTGTCCACCCTACACTGACCAGGGTGTTGTCTCAGGGATGTCCACCCTACACTGACCTGGGTGTTGTCACAGGGTGTCCACCCTACACTGACCAGGGTGTCCACCCTACACTGACCAGGGTGTCCACCCTACACTGACCAGGATGTCCACCCTACACTGACCAGGGTGTTGTCTCAGGGTGTCCACCATACACTGACCAGGGTGTTGTCTCAGGGTGTCCACCCTACACTGACCAGGGTGTTGTCTCAGGGTGTCCACCCTACACTGACCAGGGTGTCCACCTACACTGACCAGGGTGTTGTCTCAGGGTGTCCACCCTACACTGACCAGGGTGTTGTCTCAGGGTGTCCACCCTACACTGACCAGGGTGTCCACCCTACACTGACCAGGGTGTCCACCCTACACTGACCAGGGTGTCCACCCTACACTGACCAGGGTGTCCACCCTACACTGACCAGGGTGTCCACCCTACACTGACCAGGGTGTCCACCCTACACTGACCAGGGTGTCCACCCTACACTGACCAGGGTGTCCACCCTACACTGACCAGGGTGTCCACCCTACACTGACCAGGGTGTCCACCCTACACTGACCAGGGTGTCCCACCTACACTGACCAGGGTGTCCACCCTACACTGACCAGGGTGTCCACCCTACACTGACCAGGGTGTCCACCCTACACTGACCAGGTGTTGTCTCAGGGCGTCCACCCTACACTGACCAGGGTGTTGTCTCAGGGGTGTCCACCTACACTGACCAGGGTGTCCACCCTACACTGACCAGGGTGTCCACCCTACACTAACCAGGGTGTCCACCCTACACTGACCAGGGTGTCCACCCTACACTGACCAGGATGTCCACCCTACACTGACCAGGGTGTTGTCTCAGGGGTGTCCACCCTACACCGACCAGGGTGTCCACCCTACACTGACCAGGGTGTCCACCCTACACTGACCAGGGTGTTGTCTCAGGGATGTCCACCCTACACTGACCTGGGTGTTGTCACAGGGTGTCCACCCTACACTGACCAGGGTGTCCACCCTACACTGACCAGGGTGTCCACCCTACACTGACCAGGATGCCCACCCTACACTGACCAGGGTGTTGTCTCAGGGTGTCCACCATACACTGACCAGGGTGTTGTCTCAGGGTGTCCACCCTACACTGACCAGGGTGTTGTCTCAGGGTGTCCACCCTACACTGACCAGGGTGTTGTCTCAGGGTGTCCACCCTACACTGACCAGGGTGTTGTCTCAGGGTGTCCACCCTACACTGACCAGGGTGTTGTCTCAGGGTGTCCACCTTACACTGACCAGGGTGTCCACCCTACACTGACCAGGGTGTTGTCTCAGGGTGTCCACCCTACACTGACCAGGGTGTTGTCTCAGGGGTGTCCACCCTACACTGACCAGGGTGTTGTCTCAGGGTGTCCACCCTACACTTACCAGGGTGTTGTCTCAGGGTGTCCACCCTACACTGACCAGGGTGTCCACCCTACACTGACCAGGGTGTTGTCTCAGGGTGTCCACCCTACACTGACCAGGGTGTTGTCTCAGGGGTGTCCACCCTACACTGACCAGGGTGTTGTCTCAGGGTGTCCACCCTACACTGACCAGGGTGTCCACCCTACACTGACCAGGGTGTTTGTCTCAGGGTGTCCACCCTACACTGACCAGGGTGTTGTCTCAGGGTGTCCACCCTACACTGACCAGGGTGTTGTCTCAGTGTGTCCACCCTACACTGACCAGGGTGTTGTCTCAAGGTGTCCACCCTACACTGACCAGGGTGTTGTCTCAGGGTATCCACCCTACACTGACCAGGGTGTTGTCTCAGGGGTGTCCACCCTACACTGACCAGGGTGGTGTCTCAGGGTGTCCACCCTACACTGACCAGGGTGTCCACCCTACACTGACCAGGGTGTCCACCCTACACTGACCAGGGTGTCCACCCTACACTGACCAGGGTGTCCACCCTACACTGACCAGGGTGTCCACCCTACACTGACCAGGGTGTTGTCTCAGGGTGTCCACCCTACACTGACCAGGGTGTTGTCTCAGGGGTGTCCACCCTACACTGACCAGGGTGTTGTCTCAGGGTGTCCACCCTACACTGACCAGGGTGTCCACCCTACACTGACCAGGGTGTTGTCTCAGGGTGTCCACCCTACACTGACCAGGGTGTTGTCTCAGGGTGTCCACCCTACACTGACCAGGGTGTTGTCTCAGGGTGTCCACCCTACACTGACCAGGGTGTTGTCTCAGGGGTGTCCACCCTACACTGACCAGGGTGTTGTCTCAGGGTGTCCACCCTACACTGACCAGGGTGTTGTCTCAGGGTGGTCCACCCTACACTGACCAGGGTGTCCACCCTACACTGACCAGGGTGTCCACCCTACACTGACCAGAGTCCCATGGACGGAAAGTTAGAGGGCCTGACATGTAAACAAACTTATATTAGTTCTCGGGTGAAAAGGTTGGATCAGTTCAGCTTAAGTTAAGCTGGGTTAAGTTAGGTAAAGTTATTAGTCCCAAGTAAACTTAGCTGAGCCGGCCCTAGTTACATGCAGTGACGGGTCACTTTCAGTAGTAAATAGGGGGTCTTCAGTAGTAAATAGGGGGTCTTCAGTAGTAAATAGGGGGTCTTCAGTAGTGAATAGGGGGTCTTCATAGTAAATAGGGGGTCTTCAGTAGTAAATAGGGGATCTTCAGTAGTAAATAGGGGTCTTCAGTAGTAAATAGAGGTCTTCAGTAGTAAATAGGGGTCTTCAGTAGTAAATATGGGTCTTCAGTAGTAAATAGAGGTCTTCAGTAGTAAATAGGGGTCTTCAGTAGTAATATGGGTCTTCAGTAGTAAATAGGGGGGTCTTCAGTAGTGAATAGGGGGTCTTCAGTAGTAAATAGGGGTCTTCATTAGTAAATAGGGGTCATCAGTAGTAAATAGGGGGTCTTCAGTAGTGAATAGGGGGTCTTCAGTAGTAAATAGGGGTCTTCAGTAGTAAATGGGGGGTCTTCAGTAGTAATAGGGGTCTTCAGTAGTAAATAGGGGGTCTTCAGTAGTAAATAGGGGTCTTCAGTAGTAAATAGGGGATCTTCAGTAGTAATAGGGGTCTTCAGTAGTAAATAGGGGGTCTTCAGTAAAAAATAGGGGTCTTCAGTAGTAAATAGGGGGTCTTCAGTAGTAAATAGGGGATCTTCAGTAAATAGGGGTCTTCAGTAGTAAATGGGGGGTCTTCAGTAGTAAATAGGGGGTCTTCAGTAGTAAATAGGGATCTTCAGTAGTAAATAGGGGTCTTCAGTAGTAAATAGGGGATCTACAGTAGTAAATAGGGTCTTCAGTAGTAAATGGGGGGTCTTCAGTAGTAAATAGGGGTCTTCAGTAGTAAATAGGGGGTCTTCAGTAGTAAATAGGGGTCTTCAGTAGTAAATAGGGGGTCTTCAGTAGTAAATAGGGGTCTTCAGTAGTAAATAGGGGATCTTCAGTAGTAAATAGGGGTCTTCAGTAGTAAATAGGGGATCTACAAGTAGTAAATAGGGGTCTTCAGTAGTAAATAGGGGATCTTCAGTAGTAAATAGGGGTCTTCAGTAGTAAATAGGGGATCTTCAGTAGTAAATAGGGGTCTTCAGTAGTAAATAGGGGTCTTCAGTAGTAAATGGGGGTCTTCAGTAGTAAATAGGGGTCTTCAGTAGTAAATAGGGGTCTTCAGTAGTAAATAGGGGATCTTCAGTAGTGAATAGGGATCTTCAGTAGTGAATAGAGATCTTCAGTAGTAAATAGGGGATCTTCAGTAGTAAATAGGGGATCTTCAGTAGTAAATAGGGGATCTTCAGCAGTAAATAGGGGATCTTCAGTAGTAAATGGGGTCTTCAGTAGTAAAATAGGGGTCTTCAGTAGTAAATAGGGGATCTTCAGTAGTAAATAGGGATCTTCAGTAGTGAATAGAGATCTTCAGTAGTAAATAGGGGATCTTCAGTAGTAAATAGGGGATCTTCAGTAGTAAATAGGGGATCTTCAGTAGTAAATAGGGGATCTTCAGTAGTAAATAGGGGATCTTCAGTAGTAAATAGGGGATCTTCAGTAGTAAATAGGGTCTTCAGAAGTAAATAGGGGTCTTCAGTAGTAAATAGGGGTCTTCAGTAGTAAATATGGGTCTTCAGTAGTAAATAGGGTCTTCATTAGTAAATATGGGATCTTCAGTAGTAAATAGGGGTCATCAGTAGTAAATAGGGGTCTTCAGTAACCATGCAAAAAGGGGTAAATCCGCAAGGGCCGTGACGAGGATTCGAACCTGCGTCCGAGAGCATCCAAGGAGCTGCCTTAATCGACTGAGCTACGACATGGTCAAAGGAGTTGAAACCAGAAGTTCTACTGAACTTACTTGGATCCTGCAGCCTCTCCGAGACACAAACCAGGGTTTTACACAACTCCCCCCATGCACTCGAGCTATGTCAATAGGCCGTTCTCCCTCTTCGCCCTTACTTCATTACACACAGAGATCACAATAGCGTGATGCATCAAATGAACAAATCCACAAGGAGCCAGATTCACGAAAGCAGTTACGCAAGCACTTACGACCCTGTCCATCTTTTCTCAATATTTGGCGGCTTTGTTTACAATTAATAAACAGTTAACGAGCTCCGAAGCACCAGGAGGCTGTTTATAGCAATAACAACAGGTGATTGGGAAATTTTCATGCTTGTTAACTATTTAATAAATGTAACCAAAGCCGTCAAAGATTGAGGAAAGATGTACCCGTTCGTAAGTGCTTGCGTAACTGCTTTCGTGAATCTGGCCCCTAGGCCTTTGGGGAATCCCGCAATTGGGATTTCTGTGTAATACAATAGGGGAGAGTCTTCAATTACACATGGGGGGGTAAACTTTAATAGGGTACAATAGGTAGTATCCAAGCAAGCGTCACACCTGAGGTGGATAATTGGCCAATCCTCTGCACCTTGGGCCAATAGGGGTGATTATCACCGACCTGTTGACGCCGTTCATAATCCACCCGGAGAGACGTCAGAATTGTGGGTGTTTTTTAATTTCAGTGATGCGTCGAAATTTTGACGTTTCAAGGGCGACGACGACATTGACATGCTTGAGGTGTGAGGGACAGGCTGCTAGGGTCAGCGGTCACTTCTTGGGACGGGTTCTTAGCGGGGTCTATATTCAGCCCAGCTAAGAACAGGCATCGCTGTAGAACAAGCTAAGAACAGGCATCACTGTAGAACAAGCTAAGAACAGGCATCACTGTAGAACGAGCTAAGAACAGGCATCACTGTTGAACAAGCTAAGAACAGGCATCACTGTAGAACAAGCTAAGAACAGGCATCGTTGTAGAACAAGCTAAGAACAGGCATCGTTGTAGAACAAGCTAAGAACAGGCATCACTGTAGAACAAGCTAAGAACAGGCATCACTGTAGAACAAGCTAAGAACAGGCATCGCTGTAGAACAAGCTAACAACAGGCATCACTGTAGAACAAGCTAAGAACAGGCATCACTGTAGAACAAGCTAACAACAGGCATCACTGTAGAACGAGCTAAGAACAGGCATCACTATAGAACAAGCTAAGAACAGGCACTGCTGTAGAACAAGCTAAGAACAGGCATCACTGTAGAACAAGCTAACAACAGGCATCACTGTAGAACAAGCTAAGAACAGGCATCACTGTAGAACAAGCTAACAACAGGCATCACTGTAGAACAAGCTAAGAACAGGCACTGCTGTAGAACAAGCTAAGAACAGGCATCACTGTAGAACAAGCTAACAACAGGCATCACTGTAGAACAAGCTAAGAACAGGCACTGCTGTAGAACAAGCTAAGAACAGGCATCACTGTAGAACAAGCTAACAACAGGCATCACTGTAGAACAAGCTAAGAACAGGCATCACTGTAGAACAAGCTAACACAGGCATCACTGTAGAACAAGCTAACAACAGGCACTGCTGTAGAACAAGCTAAGAACAGGCATCACTGTAGAACAAGCTAAGAACAGGCATCACTGTAGAACAAGCTAAGAACAGGCACTGCTGTAGAACAAGCTAAGAACAGGCATCACTGTAGAACCAGCTAAGAACAGGCATCACTGTAGAACAAGCTAAGAACAGGCATCACTGTAGAACCAGCTAAGAACAGGCATAACTGTAGAACAAGCTAAGAACAGGCATCACTGTAGAACAAGCTAAGAACAGGCATCGTTGTAGAACAAGCTAAGAACAGGCATCACTGTAGAACAAGCTAAGAACAGGCACTGCTGTAGAACAAGCTAAGAACAGGCATCACTATAGAACGAGCTAAGAACAGGCATCACTGTAGAACAAGCTAAGAACAGGCATCACTATAGAACAAACTAAGAACAGGCATCACTGTAGAACAAGCTAAGAACAGGCATCACTATAGAACAAACTAAGAACAGGCATCACTGTAGAACAAGCTAAGAACAGGCATCACTGTAGAACAAGCTAAGAACAGGCATCACTGTAGAACAAGCTAAGAACAGGCATCACTGTAGAACAAGCTAAGAACAGGCATCACTGTAGAACAAGCTAAGAACAGGCATCACTGTAGAACAAGCTAAGAACAGGCATCACTGTAGAACAAGCTAACAACAGGCATCACTGTAGAACGAGCTAAGAACAGGCATCACTATAGAACAAGCTAAGAACAGGCACTGCTGTAGAACAAGCTAAGAACAGGCATCACTGTAGAACAAGCTAAGAACAGGCATCACTGTAGAACAAGCTAACAACAGGCATCACTGTAGAACAAGCTAAGAACAGGCACTGCTGTAGAACAAGCTAAGAACAGGCATCACTATAGAACAAGCTAAGAACAGGCACTGCTGTAGAACAAGCTAAGAACAGGCATCACTGTAGAACAAGCTAACAACAGGCATCACTGTAGAACAAGCTAAGAACAGGCACTGCTGTAGAACAAGCTAAGAACAGGCATCACTATAGAACAAGCTAAGAACAGGCACTGCTGTAGAACAAGCTAAGAACAGGCATCACTGTAGAACAAGCTAAGAACAGGCACTGCTGAAGAACAAGCTAAGAACAGGCATCACTGTAGAACAAGCTAAGAACAGGCATCACTGTAGAACAAGCTAAGAACAGGCACTGCTGTAGAACAAGCTAAGAACAGGCATCACTGTAGAACAAGCTAAGAACAGGCATCACTGTAGAACAAGCTAAGAACAGGCATCACTGTAGAACAAGCTAAGAACAGGCATCACTGTAGAACAAGCTAAGAACAGGCATCGCTGTAGAACAAGCTAAGAACAGGCATCACTATAGAACAAGCTAAGAACAGGCATCACTGTAGAACAAGCTAAGAACAGGCATCACTGTAGATCGAGCTAAGAACAGGCATCGCTGTAGAACAAACTAAGAACAGGGACACTGTAAGTGGGTAGGCTAAGTGACTAAGTATCTAACCATTTCTGTCGCACCAAGGATTCGAACTCAGAATTCTAGATTATGAGTCGCAAACGAACCCGACTCTACTACGGAGACCCCTTGTATATATGAAGGCAGGACAAGCCGTCACATGTGTAGCCTAGGCCCTACACCCGTGTAGCCTAGGGCCTACACCCGTGTAGCCTAGGGCCCTACACCCGTGTAGCCTAGGGCCTACACCCGTGTAGCCTAGGGCCCTACACCCGTGTAGCCTAGGGTCCTACACCCGTGTAGCCTAGGCCTTACACCCGTGTAGCCTAGGGCCCTACACCCGTGTAGCCTAGGGTCCTACACCCGTGTAGCCTAGGCCCTACACCCGTGTAGCCTAGGGCCCTACACCCGTGTAGCCTAGGGTCCTACACCCGTGTAGCCTAGGCCCTACACCCGTGTAGCCTAGGGCCCTACACCCGTGTAGCCTAGGGCCTACACATGTGTAGCCTAGGCCCTACACCCGTGTAGCCTAGGCCCTACACCCGTGTAGCCTAGGGCCTACACATGTGTAGCTAGGCCCTATACCCGTGTAGCCTAGGGCCTACACATGTGTAGCTAGGCCCTACACCCGTGTAGCCTAGGGCCTACACATGTGTAGCCTAGGCCCTACACCCGTGTAGCCTAGGGCCCTACACCCGTGTAGCCTAGGGCCCTGCACCCGTGTAGCCTAGGGTTCTACACCCGTGTAGCCTAGGCCCTACACCCGTGTAGCCTAGGGTCCTACACCCGTGTAGCCTAGGCCTACACCCGTGTAGCCTAGGCCCTACACCCGTGTAGCCTAGGGCCCTACACCCGTGTAGCCTAGGGCCCTACACCCGTGTAGCCTAGGGCCCTACACCCGTGTAGCCTAGGCCCTACACCCGTGTAGCCTAGGCCCTTCACCCGTGTAGCCTAGGGCCCTACACCCGTGTAGCCTAGGGCCCTACACATGTGTAGCCTAGGGCCCTACACATGTGTAGCCTAGGGCCCTACACATGTGTAGCCTAGGCCCTACACCCGTGTAGCCTAGGGCCTACACCCGTGTAGCCTAGGGCCTACACAGTGTAGCCTAGGCCCTACACCCGTGTAGCCTAGGGCCTACACATGTGTAACCTAGGCCCTACACATGTGTAACCTAGGCCCTACACCCGTGTAGCCTAGGGCCTACACATGTGTAGCCTAGGCCCTACACCCGTGTAGCCTAGGCCCTACACCCGTGTAGCCTAGGGCCTACACATGTGTAGCCTAGGCCCTATACCCGTGTAGCCTAGGGCCTACACATGTGTAGCCTAGGCCCTACACCCGTGTAGCCTAGGGCCTACACATGTGTAGCCTAGGCCCTACACATGTGTAGCCTAGGCCCTACACCCGTGTAGCCTAGGGCCCTACACCGTGTAGCCTAGGGCCCTGCACCCGTGTAGCCTAGGTCCTACACCCGTGTAGCCTAGGCCCTACACCCGTGTAGCCTAGGGTCCTACACCCGTGTAGCCTAGGCCCTACACCCGTGTAGCCTAGGGCCCTACACATGTGTAGCCTAGGCCCTACACATGTGTAGCCTAGGCCCTACACCCGTGTAGCCTAGGGCCCTACACACGTGTAGCCTAGGGCCTACACACGTGTAGCCTAGGGCCTACACACGTGTAGCCTAGGGCCTACACACGTGTAGCCTAGGGCCTACACACGTGTAGCCTAGGGCCTACACACGTGTAGCCTAGGGCCCAACACACGTGTAGCCTAGGCCCTACACCCGTGTAGCCTAGGGCCCTACACCCGTGTAGCCTAGGGCCCTACACCCGTGTAGCCTAGGGCCCTGCACATGTGTAGCCTAGGGCCCTACACATGTGTAGCCTAGGGCCCTACACATGTGTAGCCTAGGCCCTACACATGTGTAGCCTAGGCCCTACACATGTGTAGCCTAGGGCCCTACACATGTGTAGCCTAGGGCCCTACACATGTGTAGCCTAGGGCCCTACACATGTGTAGCCTAGGGCCCTACACACGTGTAGCTTAGGCCCTACACACGTGTAGCCTAGGCCCTACACATGTGTAGCCTAGGCCCTACACATGTGTAGCCTAGGCCCTACACATGTGTAGCCTAGGCCCTACACCCGTGTAGCCTAGGCCCTACACATGTGTAGCCTAGGCCCTACACCCGTGTAGCCTAGGCCCTACACCCGTGTAGCCTAGGCCCTACACATGTGTAGCCTAGGCCCTACACACATGTAGCCTAGGGCCTACACACGTGTAGCCTAGGGCCCAACACACGTGTAGCCTAGGGCCCAACACACGTGTAGCCTAGGGCCTATACACCTGTAGCCTAGGGCCTACACACCTGTAGCCTAGGGCCTACACACCTGTAGCCTAGGGCCTACATACCTGTAGCCTAGGGCCTACACACCTGTAGCCTAGGGCCTACACACCTGTAGCCTAGGGCCCCTCACGGCAGCTAAAGTTTCCTCAATAAGTCTACTCTATATTTGGGCGTCGATCTCAATCATTATCAGAACTTTGTACTATACTGATGGAAGGTTTACTGTTGAACCTTGTGTGTATACTGTTGACCCTGTGTGTATACTGTTGAACCTTGTGTGTATACTGTTGAACCCTGTGTGTATACTGTTGAACCTGTGTGTATACTGTTGAACCTTGTGTGTATACTGTTGAACCTTGTGTGTATACTGTTGAACCTTGTGTGTATACTGTTGAACCCTGTGTGTATACTGTTGACCTTGTGTGTATACTGTTGAACCCTGTGTGTATACTGTTGAACCCTGTGTGTATACTGTTGAACCCTGTGTGTATACTGTTGAACCTTGTGTGTATACTGTTGAACCCTGTGTGTATACTGTTGAACCTTGTGTGTATACTGTTGAACCTTGTGTGTATACTGTTGAACCTCGTGTGTATACTGTTGAACCTTGTGTGTATACTGTTGAACCTTCTGCATATACTGTTCAAACCTCGTGTATACTGTTGAATCTTGTTGTATTACTGTTGAACTATACATTTCGCACCTGTTGAAAGTATAGCTTTCAACAGGTGCGCAGTGGACCCCCCTGAAGTGACTTCAACAGGTGCGCAGTGAACCCCCCTGAAGTGACTTCAACAGGTGCGCAGTGGACCCCCCTGAAGTAACTTCAACAGGTGCGCAGTGGACCCCCCTGAAGTGACTTCAACAGGTGCGCAGTGAACCCCCCTGAAGTGACTTCAACATGTGCGCAGTGGACCCCTGAAGTGACTTCAACATGTGCGCAGTGGACCCCTGAGTGACTTCAACAGGTGCGCAGTGGACCCCAGAAGTGACTTCAACATGTGCGCAGTGGACCCCTGAAGTGACTTCAACATGTGCGCAGTGGACCCCTGAAGTGACTTCAACATGTGCGCAGTGGACCCCCCTGAAGTGACTTCAACAGGTGCGCAGTGGACCCCAGAAGTGACTTCAACAGGTGCGCAGTGGACCCCTGAAGTGACTTCAACAGGTGCGCAGTGGCCCCAGAAGTGACTTCACATGTGCGCAGTGGACCCCAGAAGTGACTTCACATGTGCGCAGTGGACCCCTGAAGTGACTTTCAACATGTGCGCAGTGGACCCCGAAGTGACTTCAACATGTGCGCAGTGGACCCCCCTGAAGTGACTTCAACATGTGCGCAGTGGACCCCAGAAGTGACTTCAACAGGTGCGCAGTGGACCCCAGAAGTGACTTCAACATGTGCGCAGTGGACCCCAGAAGTGACTTCAAACAGGTGCGCAGTCAACAAACTCTCTATGCAAATAAAAGGACCCAGTCTATGGAACTCACTCCTTAATGAATTAAAAAAAATCCAACCTATGCCTTATTCAAAAGTCAAAACAAAAAGGTAACTTATTTTATCATCATAGTTCTCAATAACCTCAAGATAGTTTACTTACTTTGTGCTTCAAACACACTATCTAGTGAGGGACGGGCACGTTTGGGCGCTGAAGTGTGGAAGTGTTTTGGTTCGGCTGTTGTTATAGATACCGCTACTCGGAACAAGTTCCAAGTAGCACGGGCTATGGTGAGCCCGTAACTTACCTGGCACAGGAGCGGGGCAAGTAGCACGGGCTATGGTGAGCCCGTAACTTACCTGGCACAGGAGCGGGGCAAGTAGCACGGGCTATGGTGAGCCCGTAACTTACCTGGCACAGGAGCCGGGCAAGAAGCACGGGCTATGGTAGCCTCGTGGACAAGAGTTCTCCCGGCTTGGTTCGGCCGTTTGACCGATACTTACACAAAAAATGTTGAATGTTCGTTATCATTCAAATGTAGAACTTTTAAAATCTTGTAAACTATATCGTAAATGAAAAATAAACATCAAATCTTAATTAGTAAAAATTTAAATATAGTTTTATAGGTTAGATTAAGTTAGAATTCTATATGAACCTGTTATCTGGTTGTTGATAGCTGTGTATATTTGGCACCATTAATTAGAATGGTGCCCAAAACGTCCGTCGCCAAATAGGTTTGGCGCCAAAAATAAGTTTGCGCCAAAACATACCCAATCTCATGCATCCCTCCCCTGAAATTTGTACTTAAGACCCAACTTTCCCACTGTTTAATTCATTGTCGGGTGACAAGGCAGCCGCGTGTGTTCATATCCCGTTTAGGCTTGTGCCAGTAGATTATCCCAATAAACTGTATTTAGCTCCAACGCATTAGCCCTAATGAGAGAAGCAAAGCTCTTCTTATAAGTACATTATTTATTTATTTATTTATTTATTTATGCATATACAAGAAGGTACATTGGGAATGTGTGGATACATAAATGGTAATTACAGTCTTGTAAAGCCACTAGTACGCGCAGCGTTCGGGCAGGTCCTTAATCTAAGAAAATTTTAAGTAGGTAATACTTGCAAGATTTATAAAAAAATGATAACAGATACATGGCAAGAAAAAAAATAGAGAAAATTGTAGGTACAGTGGATTAAAGCACATAGGCAGCTAAGATTGATTGCAATGACAGCTTGAATGGTAGTTGACAAAAATTGGTAGGCACAAAACAGCATATGGCTAGCACATAAAAGAAGACAGCAATGAACACAATGATAAGGTTGGTAGGGTTAAATACATAAAAATTAGGAGATTGGGTAACACTAGGTACAGAGCAAATTTAAAGCTCAGTGTAGGAAACTAAGAAGATGAAATCAGGTACTTTTGGTTTTGTTTTTAAATAAGGCAAAACTTTTACAGTTTTTCAATTCACTAGGGAGTGAGTTCCATAGACTAGGTCCCTTAATTTGCATAGAGTGTTTACACAGATTAAGTTTGACCCTGGGGATATCAAAGAGATATTTATTTCTGGTGTGGTGAAAATGGGTCCTATTACATCCATCCAGGGAGTTTTCAGAGCATGGTTTGCATTTAAAAACAGGGTTTTGTAAATGTAGTTGACACAAGAGAATGTGTGGAGGGAGTTAATATTTAGCAAGTTTAGAGATTTAAACAAGGGAGCTGAATGTTCTAAAAGCTGAGTTAGTTATTATTCTGATAGCAGATTTTTGCTGCGTGATGATGGGCTTAAGGTGGTTTGCAGTGGTAGACCCCCATGCACAGATACCATAATTAAGATAGGGGTAGATTAGTGCATAATATAGTGAGAGGAGAGCGGAGTTAGGAACATAATATCTGATTTTGGAGAGTATACCAACTGTTTTAGAGACTTTCTTAGTTATGTGTTGTATGTGGGTGCTGAAGTTGAGTCTCTTGTCTAGGAATAGGCCAAGAAACTTGCCATCATTTTTATTACTGATGTTAATATTGTCTATCTGTAGCTGAATTGCATTTGATGATTTGCTTCCAAATAAGATGTAGTAAGTCTTTTCAATGTTTAATGTTAGTTTGTTAGTTGACATCCAGAAGTGGACTTTTTTTAATTCATTATTCACAACATTATTTAGTGTATGTGGGTTGAGGTCTGAATAGATAAGGGTAGTATCATCAGCAAACAATATAGGTTTGAGAATATTAGAGACATTAGGCAGATCATTTATATATATAAGAATAGAAGAGGTCCTAAGATACTGCCCTGAGGCACTCCAACGGTAATTGGTAGAGTGGAAGAAGTTGTATCATTGATGGTTACATATTGGTGTCTGTCACTAAGATAGGATGTAGTCAAGGGCAAGGCCACGGATTCCATAATGCTGAAGTTTAAGTAAGAGGTAGTTGTGATTAACAGTATCAAAGGCTTTTCTTAGGTCAATGAAGAGTCCAATTGGAAACTCATTTTTGTCAAGGCTGAGTAGATTACGTCAAGGAGACTAATGATTGCATCGTTGGTGCTCTTTTGGGACCGGAAGCCAAACTGGCAGGGGCTGAGTATGTCGAATTTTACGAGGTAGGAATAGAGCTGTTTGTAAATAATTTTTTCAAATATTTTTGATAGAATGGGTAGATTTGATATTGGTCTATAATTATTTATGTCCGCCGGATTGCCTCCTTTATGGACTGGCGTTACTCTTGCTTTTTTGAGGATATCAGGGAAGGTGTGACACTCTATAGATTTGTTGAACAGTAGGGCTATGGGTGAGGCAAGGGCATGGGAGGCTCTCTTGTATACAATGGACGGAATTTCACTGGTGTTCCCTGCCTTGGTTTTTAGAGAGTGTATGATGGACACAACATCTGCCGGCTGATTGGTGAAAGGAGAAGAGAGTTTGGATAGCTGCCTGAGAGATATGTGTTAATATGTGTCTGAGTCTGTGGGATTTTACTGGCAAGATTAGCACCAACCGATGAAAAAAACTATTAAATTCATTTGCCATTTCTAAATCAGTTGACAGTATATCCCCATCCTTGTAGAGCTTTATTTGGTTATGTGAGTGTTGCTTAGTTCCTAGGATACTAGAGATTGTTTTCCAAGTGCTTTTCATGTTACCTTTTGCTTCATTGAATCTATTCACATAATATGCTAGTTTTGCCTTTCTTATGATACTGGTAAGCATTGATGAGTACCTTTTAGCTACTTCCTTTGAAACTAGGCCAATCCTAAGTTTCTTTTCATATTCGTGTTTCTTGTTGATTGAGTTGAGAATGCCACTTGTGAGCCATGGATTGTTTAATCTTTTGTCAGTTACTTGCTTGGTAAGAAGGGGACAATGAAGTTGTAGAGACTGAGAGTTTTGGAGAGGAAGAGGGTAGCTAATGAATTTATATCCTGGGTATTATTGAATTCAGAATCCCAGTTAATATTGTGAAGTGCATCTGTAAGATTGCCTAAAGCTGATTCACTGTGTAGCCTAAATGAAAGTTTCTTGCTTTTTGGTGGTGTTATGTCCATGTTTGCTATGAGAAAGGTAGGATAGTGGTCAGTTGTTCTGTCGTAGATTATACCAGGTACAAGGGGACTGTTATGTTTGTCCATATGTGGTCCAAGGTAGTGGCTGATGTTTGAGTGACTCGGGTAGGTTTGGTGATTGGGGGATTAGCATACAGGAGTTCATGCTGCTGGATAGTCAATAGTCAACTTGAGAGCAATTTTGTTTACCCAGGTCAATATTAAAGTCTCCTCCCAGAATGATGTGGTTTTTGTTGAGATTGTTGTTTATAATAAGATTCCTTAGGTTGTCTGAGAAAGAAGCTATGTAGTGTTGGGAAATCTATAGATGGCTCCAATAGTCAAAGAGGATTTAAGGGATTTAATTGTGAACTGAGCAAAGTATATTCACAGTAGTCATCTCTGTCACTAATAACACTGTTGCAGATAAATGTATCTCGGTAATATATAGCTGTGCCACCACCTTTTTTATTAGGCCTACAGTTATGAATGGCTTTATAACCAGCTAAGTTGTAGAGTTGGGTATAGTCTTTATTTAGCCAAGTTTCTGTTAAAATAATGAACGATAAGTTAGTACCAAGTGCTGTGAGTAATGCATTTAAATCATCAAATGTTTACCAAGAGATCTAACATTTTGGTTGTAAACTGATAAACAGGTGTATTTTGGAGTTTGTTTTTAGCCTGGTGTGCTGTGAAATACTTGCAATAATGATGATCAATGTGCTGGTTGGTGTAGATATGAGATAGAAGATTTTGATCAGGATCAATATCAGTGTGCATAAAGATGCAGATAAAGGGATCACGATACAAGATACACGATAAAGCAAAACACAAGAATAAAAGCAAATAATAAAATAGTAACAACTTAGAGGTAAAATAAAGATACAATAGATAGCCAGGAAGGACACAGAAGTTACATAAAATAAAAAACAAAAATCAGTAGAGATTGACAATATAAATGTAAAATAAAAAATAATAAGAATAATAAATCATAAAGTAAAATGCTTGAAGATAATTGGCTTAGTAATGGTTATTAAATCCTATAATTAGTATGAACTAAGAAACAAAATGAACTCAATAGATAATTCCGAAAAAAAAGATGACATTAAACTTATTAAATCTTGAAATTTACTCTAATTAAATCAAGTGTAAAAATAAACAGGGTGAAAGTATATTCGTGTGGAATATTTACTATGATACTGAGGTAGATGATTATATAAACAATATACTATTAATTAATTCCATAAATGATTACAAGAAACAAATACCAAGTTACTTTAATATAACAGGGTAATAGAAAAGCCCTAGGTTTAGTGACAAGGGGATTAGCTAAGACCAAAATTAAGAGTAGAAAAAAAAAAAAAAAAAAACCAGGCAAACGATGCCAAACAAAAAAAAATAATTAAAACCTGAGGCAGGCAGAGCT
>WNGS01088481.1:86899-100865 GCA_020271785.1 Procambarus virginalis
AGCTCAGTCGAGTAAGGCAGCGTCTGGGACGCTCTCGGACGCAGGTTCGAATCGTCGTCACGGCCCTTGTGGATTTGTTCAAACCCTGAGTGAAGTTTATATCATAGATTCATACACAAACAAGATAAAGGCTATACTCATTGAATCTTGGTAATCTTGAGGTTATCTTGAGATGATTTCAGGGCTTACTGTCCTCGCGGCCCGGTCCAGGCCTCCACCCCAAGAAGCTGCCCGTGACAGCTGACTAACTCCCAGGTACCTATTTACTGCTAGGTAACATCAGGGTGAAAGAAATTCTGCCCATTGTTTCTCGCCGGTGCCCGGGATCGAACCCGGGACCACAGGATCACGCGTCCAGTGTTCTGTCCGCCCAGCAAAGGGAACATTTCAAATCAGCTTCATGAGGGTAACAATTTCTTACGGGGTTAATGTAAACAAAGCGAATATTGATGACACTTTTCATTTCTAGCCGCCACTTTAGCTTGGCGAGTGTTTCTTCTCAACTTTATGTAGTAAACATGAGTTGTTCTTGTTATTGAACGTCGGAATTTATATATATAAAGTTTTTAACACCCCCAAACATCAATGAACCTGCGCACACCTACCCACCTGCGCGCGCGCACACCCACCCACCTGCGTGTGCGCACACCCACCCATCTGCGTGTGCGCACACCCACCCATCTGCGTGTGCGCACACCCACCCACCCACCTGCACGCGCACACCCACCCACCTGCACGCGCGCACACACCCACCCACCTGCACGCGCACACACACCCACCCACCTGCACGTGCGCACACACCCACCCACCTGCACGTGCGCACACACCCACCCACCTGCACGTGCGCACACACCCACCCACCTGCACGTGAGCACACACCCACCCACCTGCGCGTGCGCGCACACCCACCCACCTGCACGTGCGCACACACCCACCCACCTGCGCGCGCGCACACTAACAGTCGGCACTGTAGCAGCATCAGTGAAGATCACTGTAGCAAATATATTAATTAAGACGTACCAAGAGAGCGACGGGTGTAACAAGCCTGAACTACACCAATGCTCCACTATACTCTCTGGGGCTTGTCACCCGCAACACTCACACGGTAACTTGGGTGACAGCGTCACCTTTTGTCGCCCTGGTCCATGACTTCCTTGCCCTTCACTGGTCCATCACTTCCTTGCTCTTCACTGGTCCATGACTTCCTTGCTCTTCACTGGTCCATCACTTCCTTGCCCTTCACTGGTCCATGACTTCCTTGCCCTTCACTGGTCCATGACTTCCTTGCCCTTCACTGGTCCATGACTTCCTTGCCCTTCACTGGTCCATGACTTCCTTGCCCTTCACTGGTCCATCACTTCCTTGCTCTTCACTGGTCCATGACTTCCTTGCCCTTCACTGGTCCATCACTTCCTTGCCCTTCACTGGTCCATCACTTCCTTGCCCTTCACTGGTCCATCACTTCCTTGCCCTTCACTGGCCCATGACTTCCTTGCCCTTCACTGGTCCATGACTTCCTTGCCCTTCACTGGCCCATGACTTCCTTGCCCTTCACTGGCCCATGACTTCCTTGCCCTTCACTGGCCCATGACTTCCTTGCCCTTCACTGGTCCATGACTTCCTTGCCCTTCACTGGCCCATGACTTCCTTGCCCTTCACTGGTCCATGACTTCCTTGCCCTTCACTGGTCCATGACTTCCTTGCCCTTCACTGGTCCATCACTTCCTTGCCCTTCACTGGTCCATCACTTCCTTGCCCTTCACTGGTCCATGACTTCCTTGCCCTTCCCTGGTCCATGACTTCCTTGCCCTTCACTGGTCCATGACTTCCGTGCCCTTCACTGGTCCATGACTTCCTTGCCCTTCACTGGTCCATGACTTCCTTGCCCTTCACTGGTCCATGACTTCCTTGCCCTTCCCTGGTCCATGACTTCCTTGCCCTTCACTGGTCCATGACTTCCTTGCCCTTCACTGGTCCATGACTTCCTTGCCCTTCACTGGTCCATCACTTCCTTGCCCTTCACTGGTCCATGACTTCCTTGCCCTTCACTGGTCCATGACTTCCTTGCCCTTCACTGGTCCATCACTTCCATGCCCTTCACTGGTCCATGACTTCCTTGCCCTTCACTGGTCCATCACTTCCATGCCCTTCCCTGGTCCATGACTTCCTTGCCCTTCACTGGTCCATGACTTCCTTGCCCTTCACTGGTCCATGACTTCCTTGCCCTTCACTGGTCCATCACTTCCTTGCCCTTCACTGGTCCATCACTTCCATGCCCTTCACTGGTCCATGACTTCCTTGCCCTTCACTGGTCCATGACTTCCTTGCCCTTCACTGGTCCATCACTTCCTTGCCCTTCACTGGCCCATCACTTCCTTGCCCTTCACTGGTCCATCACTTCCTTGCCCTTCACTGGTCCATGACTTCCTTGCCCTTCCTGGTCCGTGACTTCCTTGCCCTTCACTGGTCCATCACTTCCTTGCCCTTCACTGGTCCATCACTTCCTTGCCCTTCACTGGTCCATCACTTCCTTGCCCTTCACTGGTCCATGACTTCCTTGCCCTTCACTGGTCCATCACTTCCTTGCCCTTCACTGGTCCATGACTTCCTTGCCCTTCACTGGTCCATCACTTCCTTGCCCTTCACTGGTCCATGACTTCCTTGCCCTTCACTGGTCCATCACTTCCTTGCCCTTCACTGGTCCATCACTTCCTTGCCCTTCACTGGTCCATCACTTCCTTGCCCTTCACTGGTCCATCACCCGTTCCATGGTCCGTCAACCTTGTACCATCGCCGCGCAGGTCTCACTGCGCAACATTCCCTCCCGCCCGTTACGTCCCTTCACGTCCTCCTCCTGTTCCACCTCCCTTCCCTACGGTCCACCGCCTACCCCCCATTTCCCTTAACCGCCCCCCTCCCCCCTCCCTCCCCCTTCCCCTATTGACGCAGGCTCCTACCCCCTCTGTCCTGAAATTCCTTACCTCACAACCCTTACCTTTCACGACGGAATATACAACTGATCTTGCCTTACTTACCCTTGGAATGTCACCCCTCCCCCTTCCCTTACCCTTCTCCCCTTCCCTTACCCCTCTCCCCATATATATATATAAACTATCGAGGGGGCGCCACATGAACTAAATATCAATTCCCTCCCAACTTGTCATTAGCCGAGCCGGCCGGTATATGAATATTGCCAATTTCCTTATGATAAAATTACATATTGGTGAGTCGAGCCATTGAAATAATTTCTCAAACCTGTTTGTGGCAATCCATCAGCGAGCCATTAATCTCGCTTGCCCCGCTCCCCGCCACAAAAACACGTCCTGGCTACCGGGCACGGGTGCCTGTGACTCCGCCTGCTCTCCATTACCACCTTTGATACCTCAATTAATGTATATATATATATATATATATATATATTATATATATATATATATATATATATATATATATATATATATTTCAGGGGTGTCCACCCTACACTGACCAGGATTACCTTGAGGTTACCTTGAGGTGCTTCCGGGACTTAGCGTCCCCGCGGCCCGGTCGTCGACGAGGCCTCCTGGTTGCTGGACTGATCAACCAGGCTGTTTGACGCAGCTGCTCGCAGCCTGACGTATGAGTCACAGCCTCGTTGATCAGGTATCCTTTGGAGGTGCTTATCCAGTTCTCTCTTGAACACTGTGAGGGGTTTGCCAGTTATGTCCCTTATGTGTAGTGGAAGCGTGTTGAACAGTCTCGGGCCTCTGATGTTGATAGTTCTCTCTTGAACACTGTGAGGGGTCGGCCAGTTATGTCCCTTATGTGTAGTGGAAGCGTGTTGAACAGTCTCGGGCCTCTGATGTTGATAGTTCTCTCTTGAACACTGTGAGAGGTCGGCCAGTTATGTCCCTTATGTGTAGTGGAAGCGTGTTGAACAGTCTCGGGTCTCTGATGTTGATAGTTCTCTCTTGAACACGGTGAGGGGTCGGCCAGTTATGTCCCTTATGTGTAGTGGAAGCGTGTTGAACAGTCTCGGGCCTCTGATGTTGATAGTTCTCTCTTGAACACTGTGAGGGGTCGGCCAGTTATGTCCCTTATGTGTAGTGGAAGCGTGTTGAACAGTCTCGGGCCTCTGATGTTGATAGTTCTCTCTTGAACACTGTGGGGTCGGCCAGTTATGTCCCTTATGTGTAGTGAAAGCGTGTTGAACAGTCTCGGGCCTCTGATGTTGATAGTTCTCTCTTGAACACTGAGGGGGTCGGCCAGTTATGCCCCTTATGTGTAGTGGAAGCGTGTTGAACAGTCTCGGGCCTCTGATGTTGATAGAGTTCTCTCTCAGAGTACCAGTTGCACCTCTGCTTTTCAACGGAGGTATTCTGCACATCCTGCCATGTCTTCTGGTCTCATGTGATGTTATTTCTGTGTGCAGGTTTGGGACCAGCCCCTCTAATATTTTCCATGTGTAAATTATTATGTATCTCTCCCGCCTGCGCTCAAGGGAGTACAGATTTAGGCTCTTTAGTCGGTCCCAATAGTTTAGATGTTTTACTGAGTGGATTCTAGCAGTAAAGAATCTCTGAACGCTCTCCAGGTCAGCAATTTCTCCAGCTTTGAAAGGGGCTGTCATTGTGCAGCAGTACTCCACTCTAGAGAGCACTAGCGTCTTGAAGAGTATCATCATCGGTATAGCATCTCTAGTGTGAAAAGTTCTTGTTATCCAACCTGTCATTTTCTTGCAGTTGTGACGGCTACTTTACTGTGTTCTTTAAAGGTAAGTCTTCCGACATGAGTACACCCAATCCTTTACATTGCCTTTTCGTTCTATGTTATGATTTGCCTGAGTTTTGTACGTGGTTTCCGTTTTTATATTTTCATTTTTTCCATAGCGCATGAGCTGGAACTTATCTTCGTTAAACACCATATTATTTTCTGTAGCCCATAGAAACACCTGATCTACATCTGACTGGAGGTTCGCCGTGTCCTCTATGTTGCCTACTCTCATGAAGATCCTAATGTCATCTACAAAGGATGATACAGTGCTATAGGTTGTGCTCTTGTCTATGTCCGATATGAGGATGAGAAAAAGTACTGGAGCAAGCACAGTACCCTGGGGGACTGAGCTCTTCACGGTTGATGGGCTGGATTTTATTTTGTTGACTATTACACATTGGGTTCTGTTGGTCAGGAAATTGTAGATCCATCTGCCTATTTTTCCGGTAATTCCTTTTGAACGCATTTTATGTGCAATAACACCATGGTCACATTTATCAAAAGCTTTTGCGAAATCTGTGTAAATTACATCAGCGTTTTGTTTGTCTTCCATAGCATCTAATGCCATATCATAGTGGTCCAGCAACTGCGACAGGCAAGAGCGCCCTGTTCTGAAACCATGTTGTCCGGGGTTATGGAGATGCTGTGATTCCATGCATTTTGTGATCTTACTTCTTAGCACTCTCAAAATTTTTATGATGTGCGATGTTAGTGCTATCGGTCTGTATTTTTTGCTTCTGCCTTATTTCCTCCTTTATGGAGTGGTGCTATCTCTGCTGTTTTTAGTATGTCAGGAATAACGCCAGTATCTAGGCTTTGTCTCCACAGAATGTGAAGGGCCTGCGATAGTGGTTTTTTACAGTTCTTGATGAATATGGAGTTCCAGGAATCCGGGCCTGGCGCGGAGTGCATAGGGTGTTTCTCAGGTGTCCACCCTACACTGACCAGGGTGTCCACCCTACACTGACCAGGGTGTCCACCCTACACTGACCAGGGTGTCCACCCTACACTGACCAGGGTGTCCACCCTACACTGACCAGGGTGTCAACCCTACACTGACCAGGGTGTCCACCCTACACTGACCAGGTGTCCACCCTACACTGACCAGGGTGTCCACCCTACACTGACCAGGGTGTTGTCTCAGGGTGTCCACCCTACACTGACCAGGGTTGTCTCAGGGTGTCCACCCTACACTGACCAGGGTGTTGTCTCAGGGTGTCCACCCTACACTGACCAGGGTGTTGTCTCAGGGTGTCCACCCTACACTGACCAGGGTGTTGTCTCAGGGTGTCCACCCTACACTGACCAGGGTGTCCACCCTACACTAACCAGGGTGTCCACCCTACACTGACCAGGGTGTCCACCCTACACTGACCAGGATGTCCACCCTACACTGACCAGGGTGTTGTCTCAGGGGTGTCCACCCTACACCGACCAGGTGTCCACCCTACACTGACCAGGTGTCCACCTACACTGACCAGGGTGTTGTCTCAGGGATGTCCACCCTACACTGACCTGGGTGTTGTCACAGGGTGTCCACCCTACACTGACCAGGGTGTCCACCCTACACTGACCAGGNGACGGGGCTCACATAAGTCCAGTAATGGACGGGGCTCACATAAGTCCAGTAATGTATGGGGCTCACATAAGTCCAGTATGTACGGGACTCACATAAGTCCAGTAATGTACGGGGCTCACAAAAGTCCAGTAATGTACTGGGCTCACTTAAGTTCGTAAAGTACGGGGCTCACATAAGTCCAGTAAATGGACGGTGCTCACAAACGTCCAGTAATGTGCGGGGCTCCACATAAGTCCAGTAGGTACGGGGCTCACATAAGTCCGTAATGTACGGGGCTCACACAAGTCCAGTAATGGACGGGGCTCACAAAAGTCCAGTAATGTACGGGGCTCACAAAAGTCCAGTAATGGACGGGGCTCACATAAGTCCAGTAATGTACGGTGCTCACATAAGTCCAGTAATGTACGGGGCTCACAAAAGCCCAGTAATGGACGGGGCTCACATAAGTCCAGTAATGTACGGGGCTCACATAAGTCCAGTAATGTACGGGGCTCACAAAAGCCCAGTAATGGACGGGCTCACAAAAGTCCAGTAATGTACGGTGCTCACATAAGTCCAGTAATGTACGGGGCTCACACATCTCCAGTAATGTACGGGGCTCACACAAGTCCAGTAATGGACGGTGTTCACATAAGTTCAGTAATGGACGGGGCTCACACAAGTCCAGTAATATACATGTCTTTCACAAGTCCAACATTGTTGGTGGCATTCATAAGTCCAACAATATACTTGGCGAACGTAAATCCAAGAATGTACTTCTGTTGCTATACTATCATTTAAATTGCTTGACAACATTTTGTCCCAATAAGTTCAATGTCTGTATCTTTGAAAATATTAACGTTCTAAACTGGTATTTGTCTAATTACAAATCTAATTTTCAGCCCCAAGGTATTAAGAAAGCCAGATGTGCTTAAAACTGTAAAGTAACTTTGAGCAGTCTCGGCTCCATATGATTGTCTAACAGCGACTTCCTTTGTATTCTGAACAGGTTTCGTGGGGTGTATGTCGACGTTCAGTGTGGATGGCGAGGTTCAACCGCTCAACGCAACCGGTTCGTTGTTGGACGCTGTCGCCCGCGGGGTGTCGCTGGTGTCCGAGTGCACAGCTGCTGATCTGGGCACCGCCACCTCCACTGACCCTCTCTCAATTGGCATCACGCTCGTCATTGTGTTCTTCGTGCTCCTGCTGGTGGCCATTCTCGTCTCGTTCATCGTGTACAGGGTCAGGCGCCAGCGACGGGAGAAAGGTGGAGTGCACGTCAAGCAGAATGGCTCTGCTCTTCTCGCAAACACTTCGTCCGATTCTGGGAGGTCGCCACAGGATTCAGGCTACGTGGAGAATGCCGAGATGACGGATGACGTTCTTCGGTCGCACCTGTCTCAGGAACTGGCTACGAAAAAATACAAGGAACGGGAGCATGAACGACCACAGCGACCCGATATTATTGAACGTGAGGTGATGAACAAGTCGCCTGGCGTTCCTCTCAGAGTGGACGAGTCACAGCTGCAGGAGAGAGACACTATGGCCGGTCTGGGCCACATGCCTGACTCCGAGGCGCCTGAGCATTACGACCTAGAGAACGCCTCATCCATCGCGCCCTCTGACATCGACATCGTCTACCACTATAAGGGGTACAGAGACGGCAATGTCCGCAAGTACAAGACCAACCCCCATGTGCCCGGATATCACAAGCACAACCATCGACACTCGCCTCATAATTTCCCCAATACCCCTCACCGCGAGAGTCCCCGTAATCTCATGCGACAGAGTCCAAACCCAGTTGCCCCGAGAGAGTCTCCCTCAGTGCTGAAGATGCAGTCAACGCCTCTGGCGCGCCTCTCACCTTCGTCAGAATTGTCTCAACAAACGCCACGCATTCTCACATTGCAGGACATCAGCGGTAAGCCTCTGCAGACGGCACTTCTTGCCACCTCACAAGGGCCAGGTGTAAAAGATGTCATGTCCACCAGTGAAAGATCTCTAAATTCACCTGTTTCACACTTGTCCCAGTCGTCTGGGTCAATGCACGCATCTTCACAGTCAACAAAGAAGAAGAAACATGACAGCAGTCTGGGCCTGACACCTGAAGAAATTGAGCGCCTCAACACGAGGCCAAGAAACTCATCTCTGGTATCAACGCTGGATGCTGTGTCTTCTTCCAGCGAAGACAATCAGCGTAAAGACAAACTGGCGGAGCTCATCGAAACCAACACAGAGCTTTTAGAGCCACCAGACTCTTCCACCGATGAATCTGGAAATGATTCCTTCACCTGCTCCGAGTTTGAATATGAAAACAACTACGAGAAGGTGACGCGAGACTTTGGCCCAGGAACATGATCTTCAGCAAGCTAGCGGAGGTAGACAACGAGAACGAGCATGACAACGAGTCCGCGAAGAATTACGATGGCTTTGATTCTTTTCGAGGCTCGCTCAGCACATTGGTGGCGTCAGACGACGACCTGAGCAACATGAGCTCGTACAAGCCACCCAACGGCTCCACGTTCGGCTGGGATTACCTGCTCAACTGGGGCCCCAACTTCGAGAGCCTAGTTGGCGTGTTCAAGGACATAGCCGAACTACCGGACAACACCTCCAACGGTCGAGTGAGCGCTCGGGGTACCCCCAAGCCCAACGAGGAGTACGTATAGCGGTAGCTAGGGCTGAGCGAGGACAATACTTAGCAGCCGCCAAAGCCTATAATTTATAAGCATAGAAGAAGCAGCCCAACGCCCCGCGAGTCGCGTGTGTACTGCCACGATGCTGGGGAGCAGATGACACTTATCCTTGAAGGAGAGACTATAGCGTGGGGCACGGTGGAGAGGGCTGACGTGGCTCACAAAGCAGCCACAAGAGACTCCTACTCGAGGAGCATATCGTCACATGACTTTTGCACATGTGACTGGCATTATATCTCGTGAAGGTGTTTGCAAACTACGCTTCTAGGTCTACTCAAATGTGGCTCGACGACTGTGTTCGGACAGTTGGCGAGGGCGACTGTGTTCGGACAGTTGGCGAGGGCGACTGTGTTCGGACAGTTGGCGAGGACGCTGTGTAATATAATGAATACATTTCTACCCCCCCAGGGCCCCCTTTCCTCCCGCCATTTGTGAGAGAAACACTGACGGCAGTTGGCACGCCTGACGGTGAAGTGATTGCATCTCTATTACAAAGCTTGAAAACAATTGCAGCTTGAAAACAATTTTGTGCAACTAGAATGGCCAATGGCAGCATCATAACATACTCATTTTCATATCTTTTAATAAGCATCATGTCTCAGTGGCCAAGTGGTAAATTAAGTGCCGAAGTTTATGAACTTTTTGACCTGGTACTCGAGTTCAAGTTGCCCAAACTGAACAAATGTTCGCATATAATAGATGATTTTCTGGTTCAAAGTTGCCAAATGTTGAAGTGCCTTGTGCTCTTTGATTCATAGAAAATATTGTGAATTCTCAGAGGCCAAACGTATGTAATTAAAAATGTTCTTGTTTAAGTTTTTTTTCTCTTATATAATTGCTATGCATTTAAAAAGAACTCGTATGTGTCTGCAATTGGATCATATGAACCACAAAAATGGCCAAATCCTCAGCCCTCGGCGTTTACTGAACCAAGGTGCATTTCCACTACTATAATCAAAGACAGGGGTTACCGCGAGGCAGCGCCCCAGAGCTGAAGTAAATAAGGGGATGAACAACCTTGAGTTAGAAGTTAAGGTCTTGTCCTAGGTTTCCCCCCCCCCCCTCCCTCACACACTCATATAGCTATTTATAAATCATAGTGTGTGTAGGTCATACTGATGCTGGCTGCTCAAGGTGATCTGAACCTCAGTTGCCATGGTAACCTCTCAAGCGGACCCCTGGGGTTTTGCAGTTAATAAACAAATTTAAATTGTTATCTTCTAATTGAGGGATTTTCATATTTTTATCTTGATTTAAAAGAAAAAAAACATTGATTCAATTTTCCTTGATTTATTGCTGTTATTATCAAGCTAACTCAAAATATAATTAGTGATGGAATCACTTGTGTGCAAAAATCAGTTTGACGTCTAAATTTGTAAAGATCTGTTTCTTATTTCTTGGTAAGAAAAAATTAACTCCTTAAATCGGTGTTTTATGAATGCTGAGCAAAGAAAACGAGACCATACCAACTCTCTGCAAAGGACCCAGTTTTGTACTATAATGGGGTTGTGCTACGCCTCCTGTACATTATCATCTTCCTGTATATATTTGTCTGACTGACTGCCTTGTACAGTGCATTCTTACGTAAGTCAAGCCACGTGGTGTGTGCCAAATTGGTTGTTATTGTTTTTATTGGTATGAATGATGTGTGAGATGTGCTCTGGCAACTTGTGATGTGCACAGTACTGTGCTCTGGCCACTTGTGTTGTGCACAGTGCCGTGTTCTTTCCACTTGTGATGAGTATAGTACTGTGCTCTGACCACATGTGATGTGCACAGTGTTGTGCTCTGACAACTTGTGATGTGCACAGTGTTGTGCTCTGGCAACTTGGGATGTGCACAGTGCCGTGCTCTGACAACTTGTGATGTGCACAGTGCCATGCTCTGGCCATTTGTGATGTGCACAGTGTTGTGCCCTGACAACTTGTGATGTACACAGTACTGTGCTCTGGCAACCTGTTACGTGCACAGTATTGTGCTCTGGCAACTTGTGATGTGCACAGTGCTGTGTTCTGGTAAATTGTGATTTATGTATAAAGTCATATTGTAATAAACATCTGTAATGCACATGTGGTGTTATTACTTGACCTCTTGTAGAGGGTCTGAGGTCCGAGAGCTTTTACGGGCTCACCATAGCCCGTGATACTTGGAACTTTGTTCCAGGTAGCGAATCTTTAACAACAACAACAATCCAAGAGCTTCCTGGTGGATGCTGGGAGCCTTACGAGTGAGTGGTGGGGGGGGGGGGCACCTGGTTGATGGGGTTCTGGGGGTTCTTCTACTCCCAAAGCCCGGCCCGAGGCCAGGCTTGACTTGTGAGAGTTTGGTCCACCAGGCTGTTGCTTGGAGGGGCCCGCAGGCCCACATGCCCACAACTGCCCGGTTGGTCCGGCACTCATGGAAGGAAAACTATCTAGTTTTCTCTTGAAGATGTCCACGGTTGTTCCGGCAATATTTTTGATGCTCGCTGGGAGGATGTTGAACAACCGTGGACCTACGATGTTTATACACCCGCCAATCCCCCAGGTGTTTAGGAATGAAAAACGGTTTATACACGACTCATAACTGATGACGTTCGAACACTTCCGGAACAAGTGCTTCACTGACGAAATTTGTTCGAACCACAACGCTGTAAATGCTTCACCCACGTACTACAAATACAAATAATCGCCAACAGAACCTAAACACCTAACCTAACCTATCCTATGCCTATATATATACACAATATGCCAATATATTATAATATTAATTTATACTTGAGAAAATTCCCGTTTTGAATGAACAGTATGTTAAAATTTATGAATGCGTCTGTGGGATCGACCGCTGGATGTAATGGACTTGAGTCGAGGATGGGTTGGATTTTCTCATATCTGCTTCAATTGGCTAGATACTTGTCATCTGTTTGGGTTTTGACACTCTCACACTTATCAACACAACCCTAAAAAATATCTTCACGCCATTTTTGGGTCTCGAAGAGACGAAATAATCGCGATAGCACTGATATGAAATTAATATATCAACTAGAAAACGTTCCTTTTTCCCAGCTGTCCACTGTTGACTACATTTCAAGACATCCAAATATATGGCAATTCAAATTTTGTTTCAGAGATAAATTAAATCCACTGAAAATGTAAAGAACGCTTTCATTTTTTTTCTTAAATAACTGAATGTTACAAATGTCAGGAATAGAACAGAGCGAGAAGGGTTCCGGACAAGTTGTTTACTAGTGAGTGAGGACGGGGTGTGAGGGACCCGCCGGCTCGTGCGTGTGGCATTTTGACTTTAAATTGGCCCAATTTCATGGACGTAAATGATTTTAAGTATTATTTAAGTACATGATAGTGTTTGTGCGTCCTCTTTGAGTGTTTAAAGGCAGCAGAAGTTCACAAACGCTTTGAAAGCTTTTAGTTTGTGGTAGCGAGACTACGAGAGAGCCTAGCCACGTCGTCTGCACAAGGAGCTAGTTACTCCTATTTAAGGCAGTATTAATTAGCAGATTTATAGCAACATGGTGATGCCAACGACGTTCGAGTTAAAGGTAAGTTCAAATTAAAGTCTAATTTTTTTTTTTTTAGCTTTTGCCCCGAGGGGCGAGTTTATTGGGCAGCGCCACTCATCTTGTGAGTGGACACACCGCCATAGCAGCATGTACATCACTCCCCAATAGGAAGAAAACCCGCTGGGTTGTTCATCCTGTCTAAAGTCATGTACTTAGGATGGCCAAGACGACCTGCTACAGAACATTGTGTCCTCCAGCATGCCACACCTCAAGCAGGACGCTGATTTGACCCTCTTGTTGTGGGAGGACTCCTGGTTCAACCTTGACGAGGAGTGGGCGTCTGGACACCTCCTCCGCCTGGAGGTCGCCGGTTCACGTCCTGTTTTCTCGTTATGGATTTGATACTTCCGTTTGGCATCCCTCTTCAACGGTCCGGTTGTACGACGCCTGGCGCACATATCGCCTTGGGGCACGGGATTGTTGATTGATTTTTTTTACGTGTTCTGGTTTGTTCTCCCGGCGGGGTGACGGTGTTCGGCGGCGGCTTGGCCGAGAGGTGCCGGGAGTTGGTGGGCTCCTGGTGTGCCCTCAGCCGTGGTGGGCAGCTGGCCTTTGCTCTACTGGAGAGCACTGGATGACTTTAACGTTTTAGCTGGGGGCCAAGTTTTGGTTTTGCTGCCCAGTGTTCTCTGTGTGGAGCGGGGCCGGTGCTTGTCACCCTGAGGGACTCCTGGGACTCCCCAATCATCTATCCGTTTGCGTTTCTATACCGCGAGGCTTATAAGTTTCCAGTGATTGGCGTCACTAGGCTTGCGATTCGGCTTGGCGTTTCACCTTTTCGAGCATCGCGATTAACCCTACGCCGCGGCGCATCCGATCCCACGATCGTCGTCGCTCCTAAATCAACAACAACAACACTCTTGTTGGGTCCTGTATAAAAATAATTATAAATAATACACTAACATTAGTTTGTGAAGTTAATTTGGAGACTGTATGTTGTTCCAACGACAGTAAAAAATGACAACCCAAATTCTTCTGTTGGACCCATCCTCCTGTTGAATCCATTTTCCTGTTGAACCCATCTTCCTGTTGGTCCCATCTTCCTGTTGGATCCATTTTCCTGGCCCTCCTGTTGGACCCGTCCTCCTGTTGGACCCGTCCTCCTGTTGGACCCGTCCTCCTGTTGGACCCGTCCTCCTGTTGGACCCGTTTTCCTGTTGGACCCGTCCTCCTGTTGGACCCGTCCTCCTGTTGGATCCGTTCTCCTGTTGGACCCGTTCTCCTGTTGGACCCGTCCTCCTGTTGGACCCATCTTCCTGTTGGACCCGTCCTCCTGTTGGACCCATCCTCCTGTTTAGATAGTACCTATTGTGACGATCGTCAATAATCAGGATTCCTAAGTTCTTAACTTTCAGATAGTAGTATATTGACTAGTAAGGAATTCTTGTAAAATAAATGCAG
>WNGS01088481.1:107426-124353 GCA_020271785.1 Procambarus virginalis
ACACTAGCCTCTCACACACACACTAGCCTCTCACACACACACTAGCCTCTCACACACACTAGCCTTTCACACACACTAGCCTCTCACACACTAGCCTCTCACACACACTAGCCCCTCTCACACACTAGCCTCTCACACACTAGCCTCTCTCACACACAAGCCTCTCACACACACTAGCCTCTCACACACAAGCCTCTCACACACTAGCCTCTCACACACTAGGTTCTCACACACTAGCCTCTCTCACACACTTGCCTCTCACACACTAGCCTCTCACACACACTAGCCTCTCACACACACTAGCCTCTCACACACACTAGCCTCTCACACACTAGCCTCTCACACACTAGCCTCTCACACACTAGCCACTCTCACACACTAGCCTCTCACACACTAGCCTCTCACACTCTAGCCTCGCACACACTAGCCTCTCACACACTAGCCTCACACACACTAGCCTCTCACACACACTAGCCTCTCACACACACTAGCCTCTCTCACACACTAGCCCCTCACACACACTAGCCTCTCACACACTAGCCTCTCACACTCACTAGCCTCTCACACACACTAGCCTCTCACACACACTAGCCTCTCACACACACTAGCCTCTCTTACACACACTAGCTCTCACACACAACAGCTTCTCACACACACTAGCCTCTCACACACACTAGCCTCTCTCACACTAGCTTCTCACACACACTAGCCTGTCACACACACTAGCCTCTCTCACACACACTAGCCTCTCAAACACACTAGCCCCTCACACACACTAGCCCCTCACACACACTAGCCTCTCACACACACTAGCCCCTCACACACACTAGCCTCTCACACACACTAGCCCCTCACACACACTAGCCCCTCACACACACTAGCCTCTCACACACACTAGCCACTCTCACACACACTAGCTTCTCTCACACACTAGCCTCTCTCACACACTAGCCTCTCTCACACACTAGCCTCTCACACACACTAGCCCCTCACACACTAGCCTCTCACACACCCTAGCCACTCTCTCACACACTAGCTTCTCTCACACACACTAGCCTCTCACACACTAGCCTCTCACACACACTAGCCTCTCTCACACACACTAGCCTCTCTCACACACACTAGCCTCTCACACACACTAGCCCCTCACACACACTAGCCCCTCACACACACTAGCCACTCTCACACACTAGCCTCACACACACTAGCCTCTCACACACACTAGCCTCACCCACACTAGCCTCTCACACACACTAGCCTCTCACACACACTAGCCTCTCACACACACTAGCCTCTCACACACACTAGCCACTCTCACACACTAGCCACACACACACTAGCCTCTCACACACACTAGCCTCTCACACACACACTAGCCTCTCACACACACACTAGCCTCTCACACACACACTAGCCTCTCACACACTAGCCTCTCTCACACACTAGCCTCTCTCACACACTAGCCTCTCTCACACACACTAGCCTCTCTCACACACTAGCCTCTCACACACACTAGCCTCTCTCACGCACACTAGCCTCTCTCACACACTAGCCTCTCACACACTAGCCTCTCACACACACTAGCCACTCACACACACTAGCCACACACACACTAGCCTCTCACACACTAGCCTCTCTCACACACTAGCCTCTCACACACACTAGCCACTCACACACACACTAGCCACACACACACTAGCCTCTCTCACACACTAGCCTCTCACACACACTAGCCACTCACACACACACTAGCCACACACACACTAGCCACTCACACACACACTAGCCACACACATACTAGCCTCTCACACACACACTAGCCTCTCACACACACACTAGCCTCTCTCACACACTAGCCTCTCTCACACACTAGCCTCTCTCACACACTAGCCACACACACACTAGCCTCTCTCACACACTAGCCTCTCACACACTCACTAGCCTCTCTCGCACACTAGCCTCTCTCACACACTAGCCTCTCTCACACACTAGCCTCTCTCACACACTAGCCTCTCACACACACACTAGCCTCTCTCACACACTAGCCTCTCTCACACACTAGCCTCTCTCACACACTAGCCACACACACACTAGCCTCTCTCACACACTAGCCTCTTTCACACACTAGCCTCTCTCACACACTAGCCTCTCACACACTAGCCTCTCTCACACACTAGCCACACACACACTAGCCTCTCTCACACACTAGCCTCTCACACACACACTAGCCTCTCTCGCACACTAGCCTCTCACACACACTAGCTTCTCACACACTAGCCTCTCACACACACTAGCCTCTCTCACACACACTAGCCTCTCACACACACTAGCCTCTCACACACACTAGCCTCTCACACACACTAGCCACTCACACACACTAGCCTCTCTCACACACACTAGCCTCTCACACACACTAGCCTCTCACACACACTAGCCTCTCTCACACACTAGCCTCTCACACACACTAGCCTCTCACACACACTAGCCTCTCACACACACTAGCCTCTCACACACACTAGCCTCTCTCACACACTAGCCTCTCTCACACACTAGCCTCTCACACACACTAGCCTCTCACACACACTAGCCTCTCACACACACTAGCCTCTCTCACACACTAGCCTCTCGCTCTTTCCTCGAGTTTTAGCTTGAGTTTAACAATACAAATTAGGTATAATATTTTCCCCACTTCTCACTGGCAATAAACCCTACTGTTGCTGGTTATGTGTAATAAATCTACAGTAATGAAAACATCATGAAATACCACGATGCTCAGCAGGCTCTACTGTGCGTTGAACACTTGCTCAGGTATATGTTATAAAGTATCGCTTTTAACGTTAAGTAATGCAAATTATTTATGTCACTTTACAGGGAATTTTGTGTTTGGGGGCGAGGCTCGCGACCCTGACGAAGGCGTCAACGGCCGGGTCACCTACTACCTCTCCGGCAACGATGCTGACAAGTTCTACATGAACCAGGAAACGGGAGTCATCAAGGCTTCGACGCCCCTCGCCGGGGAAGGGGAGTACCAGCTGGAGGTCCTGGCCACAGACTCCGGAGAGACTCCTCTCTCTACCATCGCCAAGCTCCAGGTCCACCTCCGGCCTAACAACCTCTTCCCTGTCTTTGAGCCTCTCGAGAAAACCTTCAGCTTCAGCGAGGCTGCGAGGGGAGACCTAGTCACTAGCCTCACAGCCACGTCTCCCAAGGCCGGGCCCACAGGAAATGTACGCTTTAGCATCGCAGGTGGCAACGTGGGGCAGGCTTTTGTAGTAGACGAAAAGACCGGGGAACTTCGGATCTCTCAATATGGTCTGGACTACGAGACCGCACCTCGGTACGAGGTGTGGGTCGCGGCGCAGGACTCCGACGACCCTCCGTTAACCTCCGTCATCCAACTCGTGGTCAATGTCACGGATTTCAACGATAATGCTCCCGTATTCTCCCAGGCTATATACAACGCCAGCATACTAGAGGCACAGTATCCACCTCAGTTAGTGGCAACCGTCAGCGCCACTGACCGAGACTCTGGAACTAATGCACAGGTTATCTATCAGCTCCGGCGAGACTCGCCAGCTGCAGAAGCCTTCACTCTGGATGCTGAAACTGGGCAGATCTATACCAAGATCCAGCTGGACCGCGAGCAAGTAGAGGTGTACACTCTAACCGTGGAAGCAGTGGATAAGGGCACACCGGCGCAGACTGGAACAGCGATGGTCGTAGTTACAGTTCAGGACAAAAATGATAATCCACCACGTTTCACGCGACTGTTTAGTGTCAATGTCACAGAGAATGCTGAAGTGGGGACGTTCGTTATTCAAGTAACATCTAGCGATCGAGATATCGGGGAAAATGCTAATGCCACCTACAGCTTCACTGAAAATCCTGGCGGTAAATTCCATATTGATTCTGTGAGTGGGAATGTGACTGTGGCAAGAGCCATCGATCGTGAGTTAAACGACGAATACCTCCTGAAGGTGTCGGCTGTTGATGGGTCGTGGCGAGCCGAGACCCCGCTCACAATCACCGTTCAGGACGAAAACGACAACGCCCCAGAGTTCGAGCAGAGTTACTATGTCTTTAATTTTCCAGAGCTACAACGTAGTGTTGCCTTCGTTGGTCAGGTAACAGCCACAGACAGAGACAAACAGGGGCCCAACAGTGTTATAACATATTCACTCAAATTTCCATCGGATTTCTTTAGTGTTGACCCAGCAAGTGGTGAGATCTTATCGAAGCAGGCGCTCCAGTACAAGCACACACTGAAGGGTCCTTCCCCTGAGAACACATACAACCTGGCAGTGGTAGCCACGGACAATGGCAAGCCTCCAATGTCATCAGAGAGCTCAGTGGTGATCAACGTTGTCGACGCCAATAATAACCCGCCCAGGTTCTCACAAGACCGCTATTTCACACCAGTCCCAGAGAGCTCTACTATAGGCCAGTCAATTATCCAATTAAAAGCCATTGATGATCGAGACTTTGGCATTAATGCAGAAATTGAATATCAAAAGGTGGGAGGGAATGGAACAGAGTACTTTGTACTGGAGCAGAAGACTGGCTGGATCACAGTAGCTCGACAGTTGACTGGACGAATTGATACACAGTTTGTATTGCTAGTCCGGGCCCTGGACCGTGGAGTCCCTCCACTACAGGACGAAGTGCTGGTGACCCTGGTGGTCACTGGGGAGAACAAACATGCCCCCGAGTTCACAGCCCTCAGCTACCAGGTCATAGTGCCTGAGAATGAGCCCTTGGGGTCGGATATTGGAACTCTCATTGCTAAGGATAGTGACAAAGGACCGAATGGATTTGTTCGATATTCAATCACGAGCGGTAATGAGGCTGGTAAATTTGCCATTAACGAGAGAACCGGAGATGTGACCATCATGCATCCTCTAGATTACGATGCTGTTCAAGAGTATAGGCTGAACATCACTGCCCATGACTTGGCATTCATACCCCTTCAATCCACAGCAATCCTCACAGTCATCCTTATTGACATCAATGACAATCCACCCAGATTCAGTGAACAGCAGTATGATGCTTACATTGCAGAAAATGCCAATGCTGGGACGACAGTGTTTAAATTAAATGCAACAGATATAGATTCAGCGCGTAATGCCGTCATCCAGTACAGTCTGGTGGGGGGTGACGGCAAAGAGTTCTTCGCTGTGGATCCAGACACAGGTGTGGTGACCTCCAAGAGAGTGTTTGATTATGAAGAGAAAAGTCGCTATGTTTTGAACATTAGAGGTGCCAACAACCCTGACTCTTCACAGTGGGGCTCTACAACTGTTGTGGTTCATGTAACAGGACGCAACGAGTTCTTCCCTCGCTTCATCCAGTCAGTCTTTCAGTTTACTGTCTCAGAATCTGCGCAAATTGGCACTTCTGTGGGTGCCATCCAAGCCACAGATGAGGACAAGGGAGAAGATGGTATGGTGTACTACCTGCTTGTTGGTGCTAGCAACGATCGAGGGTTCTTGATCCAGCCCACAACTGGAGTCATAACTGTGGCCCGAAGCCTTGATCGGGAAAGTCAGAACAGAGTCGTATTAACAGTCATGGCTAAGAATGTGGGTAGCATCCGAGGCAACGACACAGATGAAGCACAGATAACCATCTCCATTCAAGACGGTAACGATCCTCCGGTGTTCTCTCAACCATTATATGAAACGAGATTATCTGAAGGTGCTCTTGTGGGCACCGTCGTCCTGACAGTGGCTGCCGTGGACTCTGATGTTCAGCCTCAGAACAATCAGTTCACGTACTCAATCATTGGAGGCAACTTGGGTCAGGTGTTCAAGGTAGACCCACAGAGTGGTGTCATAGAGACCACGGCTCAGTTAGACCGTGAAACAATTCAGGTATACAACTTAACAGTCGGTGCAATTGATAATGGTACTCCACCTCAGACTGGCACCACCCTCGTCCGGGTTATACTGGATGACGTTAATGACAATGGCCCACAGTTTGACCCTCCGGATATAGTTGGTTATGTGGCTGAAAACGAGCCGGCAATGACATCTGTGATGACCCTCAGTGCCACTGACCCCGATCTGGCACCCAACACACAGCCTTTCATCTACTACATCGCTGGAGGCGAGCATCGTGAGTTCTTCACGGTCGACCAGGCCACAGGAGAGGTCAAGACCACACGCAGTATTGATCGGGAGACAACTCCTGAGTTGACCTTCCGCATCGAGGTAGAAGATAGCGGCAAGCCAAAGATGAAATCAGAATACCCTGTGTCGATCATCGTCTTGGATAAGAACGACTCTCCTTCAACGCCTAGGACAGTGACGGTGAAGGTGCAGACATTCCAGGGAGTCTTCCCAGGAGGTAAGGTGGCTGATGTCCACCCCAATGATGCAGATACAGCTGGCCAATACTCATGCCAGATCCTCACTCAAGATGCCGCCATCTTTTCCATCCCCAATGCCTGCAATCTACACGCCGCTAGAGTCCCTCGAGACCGGACCTACACTCTCAGCGTCTCTGGAAACGATGGCAAACACCCAGACGTTACCTCGAAAGTCACCCTCGAGTTTGAATCTTTTGATAATGCCACCTTGGACAACAGCCTTACTCTGCGGCTGCTCAACGTCACAGCAGAGAGGTTCCTTCGCCTGTATTACAAGCCTTTTATAGATACTTTGTTACCTATTTTTGCAGGTGGCCAAGTACGCATATATTCCATGCTTGACGTAGACTCTCACACTGATCTTACTCTAACAGTAGCTGGATCAGGTATAAATTCTTTCCTCCGTCCAGCTGAGGTAACTCGTAAGCTTGCAGCTGAGGAGCCCAGCCTTACCCAATCTCTTCAGGGCCTGCAGCTCATTGTAGACTACAATCCTTGCAGCGATATGCCATGTAAGAATGGTGGAGAATGCTCACACGGCATCCATGCCTATGGCGACACTGAAATTACTGACTCTCCCAGTTTCATTTTTACTTCACCTCTTATCCGTCATGATGTGTCATGCAGATGTCACCAGGGCTTCACGGGGCCGAAGTGTGAGCTGCGTCAGGACCCCTGTTCACCCAACCCATGCCAGTTTGGTGGCACCTGTGCCAGGAAGGGATTCCACTTTATGTGCACTTGCCCTCCCACTCGACAAGGGCCACAATGTGAATTCGACAAAACTAATGCTTGTGATGACAACCCGTGTCGAAACGGTGGGTCCTGTCAGACTACACTTGAAGGAGGATTCTTCTGTCTGTGTCGACCTGGCTACCGTGGCAACCAGTGTGAGCTGGCAAGCGAGTCTTGTCGTCCTAATCCTTGTCTCAATGGTGGCACCTGCGTCTCCCTCAAACCCGGCTATCGTTGCTCATGTAAGATCAACTTCTATGGGACTCACTGTGAGAAATCCACATTTAGTTTCAGTGAGCTCTCGTACATGACTTTCCCGACCTTAGACTCCACCACTAACGATATTTCCATCATCTTTTCCACCAACAAACCAGACGCACTTCTCGTTTACAATTACGGCTTGCAGACAGGTGGGCGCTCAGACTTCGTAGCCATAGAACTAAAAGGCGGGCAGCCGCGCTTTAGCTTCGGTGGTGCGCGGACGGCCATCTCCAGGATCCAGGTGGGACACGACGTGGCTGACGGGAAATGGTATAAGCTGACAGCAACGCGAAATGGTCGCGTCATCTCCCTGAGCGTGGCCACCTGCACCCACAATGGCGAGACCTGCGGAGAGTGTCACCCTGGTGACTCCTCCTGTTACAATGACGACACCGGACCCACCGGGTGAGGAGACATTTGCTCTATATTTACCAAACAAATCTAAAATTGTGTAAATTATAAACAAAAATTGATTGTTCTTCAGTAACATACTCATCATGGAGTTTGTATCATATTGTTATTTAATTACGTGTATAAAAAATATTTATATATGTATTATATTTTTGTTGCGTGAGCAGGACGCTGAATTTTAACAACGAGCCGATGTACCTGGGTGGCGTGATGACAGTGGACCCCCTTCAGGAGCGACCGGGCCAGGTGCTGGCAGATGACTTCATCGGGTGCATGCAGACGGTCTCCATCAACGGCAGACCGCTCAACCTCTCCGGTCCCATCCAGGTCAGGACTCTTCTGCTTGTTCTTTCTCAATAACCCTGGATAACTTTCTCCTCAATACTTCTTGTAAATCGTATGATAAACTAAGTTTATTGTACTTAGGCTAACTCATTATTCAAAGTTGGAATCCCCTCTGGAGAGCATTTGATTGTTGTAATTTGATTTTTCTGTCTTAGTAAAGTCTAGTTTCCAGAGTGTAGCTGGAGCGTTACTGGCTATAGTGAGCAGGTTAAGGTAACCAGACCAATTTGGAGACGCCTCTCCATCCAACTGGGACTGTCGTAATAATTCTAAACACAGGAATGTTTAGTGTTTAAAAACTTAATACCTTCCACTTCTTGCTTGACGGGCTCGCCTGGTCCCTTATTATATATATATTATATATATATTATATATATATATATCTATATATATATATATATTATATATATATATTTTGATATATATATATATATAATATCTATATATATTATATATATATATATTTAACATTTGACTTTAGCCTACCCCGTTAAGCCTGTATCCATCCAGTCTCCCAGATCATTCCACCTGCTAATATGGGTGAGGTCAAACCTTCAACTTTGGCCTGACAGATAAAGAGACAGAGATAGACAGACATTCTCTCATATGGTATAGATACTTATATACATTAGTATGTTTCGGGAGCAAGTATTCTCTAATATACATGTAATTAAACATTACAGCATTCTCAAAATTAATAATTTTCTTACGGATATTTTTTTAGAACATAAATAATATATATAAAATTCATATCAAGTTTATATCATACATGCAGATACTTAAATATATATTTTTTGTTTTAGGCCCGGGGTATATCAGATACTTGTGAGCGCGTGGCAGATGTGTGTGTAGGGAGCCCGTGCGGGGAGGGCGCCACCTGCCTCGACCGTTGGTCCCACACATGTGCCGCTGTGCCAACGGTCTGGTGGCCCCAGACTGTGAGGCTTCTCTGCGCCCTGCATCATTCACCCGCGGCTCCTACGTCGAGTTCCTCATCACGGAGCAGCACCGGCGGCGCCAGCTGCTGCCACGGCTCTACCAGCAACATTCCAGGTGGTCGCGGGAGGCCAATATCTACCACGGCCGCTGCTCGGCTCCCAAGACAGCTTCCCCCACCTCCACCAAAGAGTCTCTCTTTCAGTTTCCGGACCCGCATGGAGAATGGCCTCTTGCTGCACTCTGCCACCAACAATGACTACACGCTGGTCGAAATCCGAAGCGGCTTCCTGCAGTACACATCCAAACTGGGCGCCAACCAGCCCATCAACATGACCATATCAGATATGTCTGTGAACGATGGAGAATGGCATAACCTGACGCTCCTTGCGGCGCATTCAGCACTCAGACTCATACTAGACGGGAGCATCGTTGGGGATGAGCTCGACCTGCCCTTCATCCACGACTTCCTGGACGCCTACCTCACTTCCCTCACACTGGGCGCTGCGCCACGCTTCTCTGGCCACTTGCCCTACACACTCACGGGTAAGTTACTGTGACTGTATTCAGGATTGTCGGAATAAGAATTTATCCTCCATACTGTATCACTTCAGAGCACTCCTGAATCAGCCTGTTCTTAGGCTTATGTTCCCTCATGGAAATCACTTTAAAAATACTACATAATTAGTGCTATTATCTACTCCCTATCCATGGTTATTTTAGGTTTTGTTAAAGCAGTGTATTATTCTCAAACATGTGAAATATGTCATTGAAAACTATTTTAGTGTCTACTATACCTTAACATTAAAGAAAACCTATACTTTAGGGCTTATCAAAGAAAATGACTTACCATAGACTTTTCATAATTTAAACCCTGGATATATAATAATATACATTAATAATTTGAAAATATTCTGTGTTTAGGACAAAGGTTCACTCGCCTTTTCACAAGTGGAATATTTTTCGAACTGTAATATGCTTTCAGACCATCACAAATATCCAGATAGCTAACTCTGAGAGAGAGGTTGATGCCTCTATCACATTACCTTGAGAGCGAGCTTCCAAATTCTTTTTTTTTATTATGCACCCCATACCCATCCCGTGGGTGGTGGTGTAAAGGATTACAGAGGCACATAATCGATTCAGGAACTGAACCCTCTAGTTCGTTTAGCTAAGCAAATAACAATTTTTGACGCTAGTTACAAAATTATTAATGTTATATATACATGTACACATTCTCATACATACATGTACATATATATATATATGTTATTAAATATGACCGAAAAAGTAAGATTAATAATTCTAACACGAATTTTCTCAATTTTCCTTATGTTTCTTTTTACTGATGACGGTAAATTAAAAATCAATTCTCCAAAATTCATTCTTTATTTCTAGTCTGACGCGACGCTTGAGCGCGTTTCGTAAAACTTATTACATTTTCAAAGACTTTTAGTTTATCTACACAACTTATGCTTTTATGAAACAAACATTGGCTCTTATACCTGCATTTGGGTGAAGTGATGTAATACATTAGTGGGGTGAAACACAGAACATGGAAAACGGGGTATAGATTTGTAGAAGTAGAAGTCGGGTCCCAATAGAACTGCAGAAGGCCTATTGGTCCATATTTCTTGATGTTTCTATATTGGAGCGGAGTCTTGAAGTGGGTAGAATATAGTTGTACGTTAATTGGCTGTTGATTGCTGGTGTTGACTTCTTGATGTGTAGTGCCTCGCAGATGTCAAGCCGCCTGTTGTCACTGTATTTATCGATGATTTCTGTGTTGTTTGTTAAGATTTCTCTGGTGATGGTTTGGTTGTGGGAAGAGAGTATATGTTCCTTAATGGAGCCCTGTTGCTTATGCATTGTTAAACGCCTGGAAAGAGATGTTGTTGTCTTGCCTATATACTGAGTTTTTTGGGGCTTACAGTCCCCAAGAGGACATTTAAAGAGGACATTTATATATATATATATATATATATATATATATATATATATATATATATATATATATATATATATATATATATATAAATATATATATATATATATATATATATATATATATATATATATATATATATATATTATTAAATATGACCGAAAAAGTAAGATTAATAAGTCTAACACGAATTTTCTCAAGTCATTAGGCTTAACTTAACTACGTTAAACAGTTAAAACTATGACAGATACAACTTGCTGGACTCTGATGTTGACAAAGATGATTCTGGTACTTGTAGAGTACAGTTTTGTACTCTCTTTAGTCCCAACAACTTCACTCTGGACATTAGACCGGAATAACGCAATTCTTCACTGAAGAAGTTAGTTATATGTGGCAATTTCTGCTAATGTGTATTTGATAACTTTTAGAAATACCACAGTGATGTCAGATTAAGCCACAGTGATGTCAGAGTAAGTCACAGTGATGTCAGAGTAAGCCACAGTGATGTCAGATTAAGCCCCAGTGATATCAAATTAAGCCACAGTGATGTCAAATGAAGCCATACTGATGTCAGATTAAGCCAAACCAAACAGGCAAAACATGAATAGAGAGAAAGGAAAGGGAACAATCAGAAGGAAAGCACCAAGCCATTACGACTATATAGCACTGGGAAGGGGTCAGGATAAGGATTTGGGATGGGACGGTGGGAAAGGAATGGTGCCCAACCACTTGTGGACGGTCGGGGATTGAACGCCGACCTGCAGGAAGCGAGTCCGTCGCTCTACCGTCCAGCCCAATTGGCTGGACGAGGGGAAAGGAAGGAAATAATGAGTAGAAGCATGTTGTTGCTGTTTCAGATTTAGCTACTCAGAACGAAGTGTCCATGTAGCACGGTCTATGGTGAGCCCGTACCTGGTTGATACCTGGTTGATGGGGTTCTGGGAGTTCTTCTACTCCCCAAGCCCGGCCCGAGGCCAGGCTTGACTTGTGAGAGTTTGGTCCACTAGGCTGTTGCTTGGAGCGGCCCCCGCAGCCCACATACCCACCACAGCCCGGTTGGTCCGGCCCTTGGAGGAATAAATCTAGTTTCCTCTTGAAGATGTCCACGGTTGTTCCGGCAATATTTCTTATGCTTGCTGGGAGGACGTTGAACAACCGCGGACCTCTGATGTTTATACAGTGTTCTCTGATTGTGCCTATGGCACCTCTGCTCTTCACTGGTTCTATTCTGCATTTTCTTCCATATCGTTCACTCCAGTACGTCGTTGTTTATACTGTGTAGATTTGGTACTTGGCCCTCCAGTATCTTCCAGGTGTATATTATTTGATATCTCTCTCGTCTTCTTTCTAGTGAGTACATTTGGAGAGCTTTGAGACGATCCCAATAATTTAGGTGCTTTACCCTCGTCTATGCGTGCCGTATATGTTCTCTGTATTCCCTCTATTTCAGCAATCTCTCCTGCTCTGAAGGGGGAAGTGAGTACTGAGCAGTACTCAAGACGGGACACACAAGTGACTTGAAGAGTACAACCCATGTTGGGGATCCCTGGATTTGAAAGTTCTCGTAATCCATCCTATCATTTTTCTGGCTGTCGCAATATTTGCTTGGTTATGCTCCTTAAACGTTAGGTCGTCAGACATTATTATTCCCAAATCCTTTACATGCTGTTTTCCTACTATGGTTACATTTGTTGTGTTTGTACTCCTGTATTATGTTTAAGGTCCACATTTTTACNTTCTATGAAGCTTTTCAAGGGAAACTATTATATTAAGTAGTGTCACCTATGCACATATTTAATAAGTCAATATTGACTATACGAATTTGCGAGGACGGTTGTAGTGTGTGTGTAAAAGCTTTGTTTTGGGTATTGTATCTATGATTATTTCCAGGTGACGGTGACGTCAGAGATGTGAGAACGACAACGCCCCGACCCTCTCCCAGAGCCTCTATGTCATCCACGTGCCGGACCCCATGGTGCCAGGTGGGTCCCTATCACACTCCTGGTCCTCTCACTCCTGGCACTCTCACACTCCTGGCCCTTCACACTCCTGGCACTCTCACACTCCTGGTCCTCTCTACACTCCTGGCCCTCTCACACTCCTGGCACTCTCACACTCCTGGCCCTCTCTCCCTCCTGGCCTCTCTCCACACTCCTGGTCCTCTCTCACTCCTGGCCTCTCTCACACTCCTGGCACTCTCACACTCCTGGCCATCTCTCACTCTGGCCCTCTCATCACTTCTGGCCCTCTCTCACACTCCTGGCCATCTCCACTCCTGGCACTCTCTCACTCCTGGCACTCACACTCCTGGCCCTCTCTCACACTCCTGGTCCTCTCTCACTCCTGGCCCTCTCTCAACATCCTGGCACTCTCACACTCCTGGCCATCTCTCACTCCTGGCCCTCTCTCACACTCCTGGCCCTCTCTCACACTCCTGGCCATCTCTCACTCCTGGCACTCTCACACTCCTGGCACTCTCTCACACTCTGGCCCTCTCTCACTCCTGGCCCTCTCTCACACTCTGGCCCTCTCTCACACTCCTGGTCCTCTCTCACTCCTGGCACTCTCACACTCCTGGCACTCTCTCACACTCCTGGCCCTCTCTCACTCCTGGCCCTCTCTCACACTCCTGGCCCTCTCTCCACACTCTGGCCCCTCTCTCACTCTGGCCTCTCTCACTCCTGGCACTCTCAACTCTGGCCCTCTCTCACTCCTGGCACTCTCTCACTCCTGGCACTCTCACACTCCTGGCACTCTCACACTCCTGGCACTCTCTCACTCCTGGCACTCTCACACTCCTGGCCTCTCTCACTCTGGCACTCTCACACTCCTGGCCCTCTCTCACTCCTGGCACTCACACTCCTGGCACTCACACTCCTGGCACTCTCTCACTCCTGGCACTCTCACTCCTGGCACTCTCACACTCCTGGCACTCTCACACTCCGGGCCTCTCTCACTCCTGGCTCTCTCACTCCTGGCCTCTCTCACTCCTGGCACTCTCTCACAGTGCCTCTCACACCTGGCCCTCTCACACTCCAGGCTCTCTCTCACTCCTGGCCCTCTCACACTCCTGGCCCTCTCACACTCCTGGCCCTCTCTCACTCCTGGCCTCTCACACTCCTGGCCCTCTCTCACTCCGGCCCTCTCTCACTCTGGCCCTCTCTCACTCCTGGCCCTCTCACTCCTGGCACTCTCTCACTCCTGGCACTCTCTCACTCCTGGCCCTCTCACTCCTGGCACTCTCTCACTCCTGGCCCTCTCTCACTCCTGGCCCTCTCTCACTCCTGGCCCTCTCTCACTCCTGGCCCTCTCTCACTCCTGGCACTCTCTCACTCCTGGCCCTCTCACTCCTGGCCTCTCACTCTCCTGGCACTCTCACACTCCTGGCCCTCTCACACTCCTGGCCCTCTCTCACTCCTGGCCCTCTCTCACTCCTGGCACTCTCTCACTCCTGGCACTCTCACACTCCTGGCCTCTCACACTCCTGGCCCTCTCACACTCCTGGCCTCTCACACTCCTGGCACTCTCACACTCCTGGCACTCTCTCACTCCTGGCCCTCTCACTCCTGGCCCTCTCTCACTCCTGGCCTCTCACACTCCTGGCCTCTCACTCCTGGCCCTCTCTCACTTTGGCCCTCTCTCACTCCTGGCCCTCTCTCACTCCTGGCCCTCTCACACTCCTGGCCTCTCTCACTCCTGGCCCTCTCACACTCCTGGCCCTCTCACACTCCTGGCACTCTCACACTCCTGGCCCTCTCACACTCCTGGCCTCTCACACTCCTGGCCCTCTCTCACTCCTGGCCCTCTCTCACTCCTGGCCCCCTCTCACTCCTGGCCCTCTCACACTCCTGGCCCTCTCTCACTCCTGGCCCCCTCTCACTCCTGGCCCTCTCACACTCCTGGCCCTCTCACACTCCTGGTCTCTCACACTCCTGGCCCTCTCTCACTCCTGGCCCTCTCTCACTCCTGGCCCCCTCTCACTCCTGGCCCTCTCACACTCCTGGCCCTCTCTCACACTCCTGGCCTCTCACACTCCTGGCCCTCTAACACTCCTGGCCCTCTCACACTCCTGGCCCTCTCTCACTCCTGGCCCTCTCACACTCCTGGCCCTCTCACACTCCTGGCACTCTCTCACTCCTGGCCCTCTCACACTCCTGGCCCTCTCTCACTCCTGGCCCTCTCACACTCCTGGCCCTCTCACACTCCTGGCACTCTCTCACTCCTGGCCCTCTCTCACTCCTGGCCTCTCTCACTCCTGGCACTCTCACACTCCTGGCCCTCTCACACTCCTGGCCCTCTCTCACTCCTGGACCTCTCACACTCCTGGCCCTCTCACACTCCTGGCACTCTCTCACTCCTGGCACTCTCACACTCCTGGCCCTCTCACACTCCTGGCACTCTCTCACTACTGGCACTCTCTCACAGTAGCCTCTCTCACTCCTGGCCCTCTCTCACTCCTGGCCCTCTCTCACTCCTGGCACTCTCTCACTCCTGGCCCTCTCTCACTCCTGGCCTCTCTCACTCCTGGCACTCTCTCACAGTAGCCTCTCTCACTCCTGGCCCTCTCGCTCACTAGCCTCTCTCACACACTAGCCCTCTCACACACTAGCCTCACACACACTAGCCTCTCACACACACTAGCCTCTCACACACACTAGCCTCTCACACACACTAGCCCCTCTCACACACTAGCCTCTCACACACACTAGCCTCTCACACACACTAGCCTCTCACACACACTAGCCTCTCTCACACACTAGCCTCTCACACACACTAGCCCCTCTCACACACTAGCCACTCTCACACACTAGCCTCTCACACACACTAGCCTCTCACACACACTAGCCTCTCACACACACTAGCCCCTCACACACACTAGCCTCTCAGACACACTAGCCTCTCACACACACTAGCCTCTCACACACACTAGCCTCTCACACACACTAGCTCTCACACACACTAGCCTCTCTCACACACTAGCCTCTCACACACACTAGCCTCTCACACACACTAGCCTCTCACACACACTAGCCTCTCACACACACTAGCCTCTCTCACACACTAGCCTCTCTCACACACTAGCCTCTCTCACACACTAGCCTCTCACACACACTAGCCTCTCACACACACTAGCCTCTCACACACACTAGCCTCACACACACTAGCCTCACACACACTAGCCTCACACACACTAGCCTCACACACACTAGCCTCTCACACACTAGCCTCACACACACTAGCCTCACACACACTAGCCCTCTCACACACACTAGCCTCACACACACTAGCCTCACACACACTAGCCTCTCACACACACTAGCCTCACACACACTAGCCTCACACACACTAGCCTCTCACACACACTAGCCTCTCACACACACTAGCCTCTCACACACACTAGCCTCACACACACTAGCCTCACACACACTATCCTCACACACACTAGCCTCTCACCCACTAGCCTCACACACACTAGCCTCACACACACTAGCCTCTCACACACACTAGCCTCTCACACACTAGCCTCTCACACACACTAGCCTCTCACACACACTAGCCTCTCACACACACTAGCCTCTCACACACACTAGCCTCACACACACTAGCCTCTCACACACACTAGCCTCACACACCACTAGCCTCACACACACTAGCCTCTCAACACCACACTAGCCTCTCACACACACACTAGCCTCTCACACCACTAGCCTCTCACACACACTAGCCTCTCACACACACTAGCCTCTCACACACACTAGCCTCACACACCAACCACCAGGGAAGCCCATTACCAACCACAAGGGAAGCCCCAGTACCAACCCATCACGGTTCACGTATTCTCCTCGACTAATAATTTATTCAACATGCAAGAGAAGGGTAGTCTCTGCTTCTCTTTACATTCTGTGACCACCTTCTCGTAGGCTTCG
>WNGS01088484.1:0-12275 GCA_020271785.1 Procambarus virginalis
ACACATCCAGAAGTCAACACCAGCAATCACAGTCAATTAATGCACACCTATATTCTACCCACTTCAGACTCCGCTCCAATATAGAGAGATCAAGAATTGGGCCCATAGGCCCTTCGCAGTTACTTCCATTCATCCCTTCAATTTACCGCAGTTAATATCCGTTAATAAATCCATTGTTTTCCTGTTCCTGTACCTTTGTTGTAGGTTTGTTCACCTCATTAAAAACGTTGGTAACTATCCACCTCACCCAAAACGCGGGGTATAAAATTAAAATGGATGCTGTTTAAAATCAGATAGCAAGTAAAGAACTGTTTAGTGCCTTCCAGTTATAGTTGTGTGGGAAAACTAAAAGTCTTTGAAGAAGTAACTTAGTTTTACGAAACGTCGTTCAGGCTAGCTGTCAGACTAAGAACATAAAAAAATGAATTTTGGAGGAATCGATGTTTGTCATTTACCGGTCATCAGTAAAAAACAACATAAGGACAATCTGAGAAAATCGGTGTTAGAAATATTATATCAACGTTTTTCGTCATGAGAATATTTAATTAGATATATAATATAATATATATATATATATTATAATATATATATAATATATATATATATATATATAGATATAGCTATATATTATATATTATATATATAATATAGATATTGTACTAGTACCTAGTAGCCAGAACCTCACTTTTAGCCAACTATGCAACAGGCCAGATTTGCCTAATAAGCCACTTCTCCTGAATAATATTATTGTATCTGACCTATTTTTTTTTCTTATGAAATGATAAAGCTACCAGCTTTCTTATGCATGAGGTAATTTTTTTATTGAGAGTTAAAATTAACCGTAGAATTATGACCGAACCTAACCACTCCGATACTCTACCTAACCTAACCTATCTTTATAGGTTAGCGGGTATAGTGTTAGGTGAGGGCCGGAAAAAGTTGTAGGTTAGGTGGGGTTAGGTAGGTTAGGTAGTCGAAAAAACAATTAATTCATGAAAACTTGGCCTATTTAGGCAAATTGGGCCCTTGCATAGTAGGCTGAGAGTGCGTTCTGGCTACTAGGTACGTACATATAATATATATGTATATATATATATATATATATATATATATATAATATATATGATACTATATATAATATAGTCGGTAACCTAGTAGCCAGAACTCTCTTTTGGTCTACTATGCAAGGCCAAGATTTGCCTAATAAGCCCAAGTTTTCCTGCAATTAAGTATATTTTCTCTGATTTTTTTTTTCATATGAAATATAAAGCTAACCCCAAATAGTTCCACTTATGTATATGTGGTCAATTTATTTTACTTGGAGTTAAAATTAACGTAGCATATATGGACCGACCAAAACCAACCCTACCTACACCTAACACTAAACCATACTTTATAGGTTAGGTTAGGTTAGATAGCCGTAAGTGATAGGATGAAATTAGAGTTAGGTTAGGTTGAGGTTGTAGGTTAGGTAGTCGAAAACACAATGTAATTCATGACAACTTGGCCTATTAGGCAAATCGTGCCTTGCATAGTAGGCTGAGAGTCGCGTTATCGTGGCTACTAGTACGACATATATATTTTCAAGATATATAATATATATAATATTTATATATTATATATATATATATATTATTTATAAATATGACCGAAAACAGTAAGATTCATATATCTAACACGAATTTTGCTCCCTCAATTTTCCTTATTGTTTTGTTTTTTAACTGACTGACGGTAAATAAAAATCAATTCTCCAAATTTCGATTCTTTATTCTAGTCTGTACGGACACTTGAGCGCGTTTCGGTAAAACTTATTACATTTCAAAGGCTTTAGTTTACACACACACAGAACAATCTATAACTGAACAAAGGTTTAAATACCTGCATTTGGGTGAGGTGACATGTTACAATGGTTGGGGGTGAGTGAGAACAACACAGAATCCACGAAACAATGGGTATAAGGGAAGAAATAGATCTGTAACTGAAGAAGGCCTATTGCCCGTATTTCTTGATGTTTCTATATTGGAGCGGAGTCTTGAAGTGGGGTAGGAATATAGTAGTGCGTTAATTGGCTGTTGATTGCCTGGTGTTGACTTCTTGATGTGTAGTGTCCAGTCGCATGTGTGCTGCCGCCTGTTGTCGCTGTATCTATCCAATGATTCTGTGTTGTTTGGTTAAGATTTCTCTCTGTGATGGTTTGGTTGTGGGAAGAGATATATGTGTCCTTGATAGAGCCCTGTTGCTTATGCCTCGTTAATCGCCTGGAAGAGATGTTGTTTGTCTGCCTATATATTGAGTTCTTGGGGCTTACAGTCCCCAAGTGGGCATTTGAAGGCATAGGACGACATGGTCTCTTTCAAAGCGTTCTGCTTTGTGTCTGGAGAGTTTCTCATGAGTAGGTTGGCAGTATTTCTTGGTTTTATAGTAAATATCGTCAATTGTATCTTCTGCATTTTTGTCTGTAGGGATAACGTTTCTATTAAGCAATATCTTTCAGGACCCTTTCCTCCGTTTTATGAGCTGTGGAGAAGAAGTTCCTGTAAAATAGTCTATAGGGGGGTATAGGTGTTGTTGTTAGTTGTATCTTCAGAGGTTGCATGGCGTTTCAAGCTTCCTTCTTATGATGTCTTCAATGAAAACCATTGGAGAGCCGTTGTGACTAGGACCTGCCTTACTCTACAGAGTTCTTCGTCGACTTGCCCATTCTTAGCTGTGGCTGAGAGCACGGTCGACATAAGCTGTTAACAACACTCCCATCTTGTACTATCTGGGCAGTCACTGTTTGGCATTAGGCACATTCCTATGTTTGTTTCCTTAGTGTAGACTGTAGTGTGGAAACCTCCGCTCCTTTCCTGGACTGTTACATCTAGAAAGGGCAGCTTTCCCATCCGTGCTCCATCTCGTAAGGAAAGCAGTAACACAGAATTCTGCTCAAACGCTTCTCAGCTCCTGCAGTGTCTGACCATCAGGGTACCTGCGTGAAAAATGTCGTCGCAACATACCTGACAGTATATGGCCGGTTTCCAATTCAAGTCGACTAAGACATTTTTCCTCAATATGTACCCCTGTATAAGTTTGCAAACAGGACGCCTAGGGGAAGAACCCATAGCGACCCCATCTACTTGCTTATTACAGTGCCCATCCGGGCGTCAAGAAGGGTGCCTCCTTAGTACCAGACCCTTGGAGTAGTTTCCTCAAAAGTCTGTGATTTTTCCACTACTTTGGGAATTAGTTAGTTTTCTTTGGAAAAGTTGTTTTTTATTTGGTAAGTTCCGGTTGTAGTGAGTCCGGGTCGAGTGTGTATTGAAGGGTAGCTACTGTTCTGTGTGTGTGTAACTAAAGTCTTTGAAATGTAATAAGCTTTTACGAACGCGCTTACGTGTCGCGTCAGACTAAGAAATAAAGAATGGAAATTTTGGAGAATTGATTTTTAATTTACCGTCATCAAGTAAAAACAACATAAGGGAAAATTGGAGAAAATTCGTGTTAGGAATTATTAATCTTACTTTTTCGGTGCATATTTAATAACATCTGTCCTACAGGTAAGAGTGCTACCAAAATATACCAATTTTAAAACGCACGACCCAGCAGCAAGGAATCATGAAGCCTTCACGATAAAATATCGCCAAGATCTGATACACAAGGCAGAAAAATGATATCAAAGACAATAAACGCAACTACTTCGGGCCACAAACGAATGGAGAAACAGCAAACATCGACGAAAGTCTCCGCACCCGCATTGAACAACACCTCGACATCCACACAGACCGACATCAATTCAGCACGGAAACAAGGATTATCAAGAAGCTAACAACACTATATGGAGGACCCAGTGGCAATTCCCCACGACCAAGAGACGGCTTCCTGAACATTGCAGTATCAACCTCACTGAGGACCAAGTCACTCTCCTAAACTTCCGGGTATAAACTGTCACGTCATGTCCAGACCAACTGCGTTGGCCCCGGAAAGTGTTGTGAGTTGGAGATCCTGTTGGACGACAGATTGGACCTCGAAGCACAAAAGAAGGTCACCACCAAAGACACCTTACAAGCTGAAATTACCGCCGAAGGAGGAAGAATCGAGGCCAACTACAGAAGTACCATACTGACCCCCGAGCTCAACGCGGCAGCCAAGAGCCTACGTGAGAACAAGTAGATAGTTTTCATGAAGAGGCGACAAGCCCCCAATATACGTCATCCTTAAGAAAGATGAATATCAGGCGAAAATGAACCACATACTCTCTGGACCAAAACTAAATTCCCAAGGGTAACGAAGGACACTACAGCCGATTGAAAACAAAGGTCAACAAGTTGATTTGAACACTGTGAATGCCAAGGAAATCCGGACTCCACCTGCCAAAGATTATTGGAGAATATAACCTGGATATGCGTATGGAAACGTCAAGACGCATAGCCTGGAAACCACCTTCGGCCAATTATCAGCCAGATACCACACCCACGTACAGACTGGCGAACGACTCAACGGCTTACTGACTCCTTATGTCCCGCGCAACCTCAGCCTGAAATCCCCGAAGGAAATGTTGTTGACTTACTGCGGGGAAACACGGGCTCCAGGGATAAGAGCATCGTTGAACGTAGCATCACTGTTCACTGCAACGTACCGTGGATGAAACAATCGGGATGATAATGGACCGAGTGGTATCGAGACCCGGCATGTACTTCCGTTCCTTGACATGCCAGAACATATACTGGAGGAAACTACTCCAAGCTTGTACTAAGGAGGCACCCTTCTTGAGCCCGGATGGGCACATGTATAAGCAAGTAGATGGGGTCGCTATGGGTTCTCCCCTAGGCGTCCTGTTTGCAAACTTCTACATGGGTACTATTGAGGAAAAAGTCTTAGTCGACTTGAACTTGAAACCGGCCATATACTGCAGGTATGTTGACGACATTTTTACGCAGGTACCTGATGTCAGACATCTGCAGGAGCTGAAAGAAGCGTTTGAGCAGAATTCTGTGTACGTTTCACTTACGAGATGGAGAAGGATGGGAAGCTGCCCTTTCTAGATGTAACAGTCATGGAAAGGAGCGGAGGTTTCCACACTACAGTCTACACTAAGGAAACAAACATAGGAATGTGCCTAAATGCCAACAGTGACTGCCCAGATAGGTACAAGAGGAGTGTTGTTAACGCTTATGTCGACCGTGCTCTCAGCCACAGCTCAGAATGGAAGCAAGTCGACGAAGAACTCTGTAGAGTAAGGCAGGTCCTAGTCAACAACGGCTTCTCCAATGGTTTCATTGAAGACATCATAAGAAGGAAAGTGAAACGCCATGCAACCTCTGAAGATACAACTAACACAACACCTATACCCCCTATTAGACTATTTTACAGGAACTTCTTCTCCACAGCTCATAAAACGGAGGAAAGGGTCCTGAAAGATATTGTTAATAGAAACGTTATCCCTACAGACAAAAATCAGAAGATACAATTGACGATTTACTATAAAACCAAGAAAACTGCCAACCTACTCATGAGAAACTCTCCAGACACAAAGCAGAACGCTTTGAAAGAGACCAATGTCGTCTATGCCTTCAAATGCCCACTTGGGGACTGTAAGCCCCAAAGAACTCAATATATAGGCAAGACAACAACATCTCTTTCCAGGCGATTAACGATGCATAAGCAACAGGGCTCTATCAAGGAACATATAATCTCTTCCCACAACCAAACCATCACCAGAGAAATCTTAACAAACAACACAGAAATCATTGATAGATACAGCGACAACAGGCGGCTTGACATCTGCGAGGCACTACACATCAAGAAGTCAACACCAGCAATCAACAGCCAATTAACGCACTACTATATTCTACCCACTTCAAGACTCCGCTCCAATATAGAAACATCAAGAAATACGGGCCAATAGGCCTTCTGCAGTTACAGATCTATTCTTCCCTTATACCCATTGTTTCGTGTTCTGTGTTTGTTCTCACCTCACCCCAAACCATTGTAACATGTCACCTCACCCAAATGCAGGTATTTAAACTCTGTTCAGTTATAGTTGTTCTGTGTGTGTGTAACTAAAGTCTTTGAAAATGTAATAAGTTTTACGAAACGCGCTCAAGTGTCGCGTCAGACTAAGAAATAAAGAATGAATTTTGGAGAATTGATTTTTAATTTACCGTCATCAGTAAAAACAAACATAAGGAAAATTGAGAAAATTCGTGTTAGAATTATTAATCTTACTTTTTCGGTCATATTTAATAACATATGTCTACAGGAAAGACTGCTACCAAAATATACTAATATATATATATATATATATATATATATATATATATATATATATATATATATATATATATATATATGTCGTACCTAGTAGCCAGAACGCACTTCTCAGCCTACTATGCAAGGTCCTAATTGCCTAATAAGCCAAGTTTTCATGAATTAATTGTTTTTCGACTACCTAACCTACCTAACCTAACCTAACCTAACTTTTTCGGCTACCTAACCTAACCTATAAAGATAGGTTAGGTAGGGTTGGTTAGGTTCGGTCATATAACTATGTTAAGAACACTTTCGCGCTTAGCGGACGATCGGTAGCGTCCAATCTTTTTCTCCTGATTCTGCCCTCCGGACACTGGCTGGCGTCCAATGGTTAAATAATTATATAAATTTTATTTATTATGCGATTTTATTTTAGTAAGTCTCAAAATGTTCTCTATGAAATTCCCGTTTTCCCTCACCGACCACATGGCATCTCAGCCGACCCGGTCACGTGGTCGGCCTATTGTATTGTTGTCACTCGAAGTGCCCACACGCATCTCCCCTCTCGCGGCTTACGTGACCTCTTTTACGCATATATTTTCTTTCTCGTGTTATTCAAACCGATTCAATACCTTCACCATGGATGCTGCACAAGCAACAAGCAATGGAATGGCAAAAAGAGGTAGGAAAATGAAGAAAGAAGAACATATCGCAATGATTTACGATAAGTATCGTGGGGTAAAGCTCACTCCCTCAAAGATTCCGGATGTTGTTGAGGCTTTTTCTGAATCAGAGGATGATATTGAGGTTGACGAACCTGAATGTGACGTTACATATCATGTTTCCTCAACTGAACAAGAAACTTCTAGTGAAACTGAGGTTGAGAGTGAGGATGAGGGAGCCGCATCTCCGCCACGCGGAAAACGAACGTGTTCGGTACGAAAGCGTGCTAAGCTTAGCGATCAGTGGTCTCGTAGCAACACTCCTCCTATCGTTGGTGACTTTTCTGCTAAGCCAGGCCTAACGATTCCAACACCTACATCTGCATTGAAGTTTATACAACTATTTTTCACGAGAGCATTGGTTGAGTACTTAGCATATGAAACAAATTTGTATGCCACACAAATCTTACATCGCTTTGCTGCCTCATCAAGGAGAAGTTGGAAAGCAGTGTCTGTGAAAGAAATGGCACGATATTTGGGTCTGTGTATACTGATGGGAATAAACAAGCTGCCTACAATGAGGATGTACTGGCAGTCAAATCAAAAGTGGCATAACCGATACTTCAGCTTGTTTATGTCGTCTCCGCGGTTCCAAAATATTTCTAAGTTCTTTCATATGTATAACAAGAAAGCAGTGCCATTGAATAATAGTGACAGACTGATGAAAGTGAGACCAGTGATGGAATATTTGACGGAGAAATTTACGTCTGTGTACATTCCAAATAAAGAATTGAGTCTTGATGAGGGTACAATGGCATGGCGTGGCCGCCTCTCTTTCAAGGTGTACAATCCCAACAAGCCTGATAAATATGGTGTCAAATTGTATATGTTGGCTGAAGCCACATCAGGCTACATATATAACTTTGATGTGTATTGTGGTATAGGTAAAACTACTGTTGAAACAGTCACGGGGTTGATGGCACCCCTACTCAACAAGGGTTATCATCTGTATATGGATAACTACTATAACTCAGTTACCCTGACAGAAAAATTACGCGAGTCGGGTGTTTACACATGTGGAACACTTAGACTCCAACGTGGCGCCCCTAAGGATCTTCAACAAATGGTAAAGGGTAAAATGGCAACAGACACCACCGTGTACATGCGTCGTGATAACACATTTATTATAGTGTGGAAGGACAAGCGGCCCGTGTCTATCATCACCAATCTCCATAATGCCGAGACTAGTTTAGTTCGGCGCAGAAAACGCATTCGTAAGCCTAACGGGAGAACTGGTCTCGAAATTGTGAAAATGAACAAACCCAATGCCATAATTGATTACAATAAGTTCATGAAAGGTGTTGATCATTTCGATCAAATGGTCAAGTATTATGAGTTTACCAGAAAAACACACAAATGGACCAAGAAGATAACTTTTTATTTTCTGCAAATGGCATTGCACAATGCATTCGCGTTGTACTCCCACTTTTCAACGGACGTGAAGAAACACACATTTTTAGAGTTTGTCTCAGTAGCAATAGATGCCTTACTGGAGTGGAGGAGTGAGGATTGGCCAACAACAACAGGCATACCCCATGCTCCGGACTTGCCTGCTGACGCTGCTCCTCCTGCCGACGCTGCTCCTCCTGCCGACGCTCCTCCTGCCGACGCTGCTCCTCCTGCTGACGCGGCACTCTCAACACCCGGCCCATCTGGTGCGAGGCGGCCTCTCTTCACATCAACACCTCAAGCTCAGTCATCGTCAGCAAATTCGGAACAGGACGTTGATGACATGGAACAACTCGACGCGACTGATTTCGCTGAAGATTCAGTCACAAGTGTTGTCGTTCCTCAAGAAGGCAATACTAGTGAAGATGATATAAAATCCAGACGAATTGTAGATTCAGACCAACGTCTGAACTACAAGTTGACGCACGAGCTCATAGATCTGGATAAACGTAAAAGGTGCCGTGTTTGTACCAAATCTGGCAGAAGGAGGGACGTGAGATTGGGGTGTAAAACTTGTGATGTGGCACTTTGCGCTGTACCTTGCTACACAAGGTATCACCGAAAGAAAGTGTTTTGGGATAAAAAATAACCACCTGCAACAGCTTCACTCCACCTACGAAACATCTGTTGAGCAACTTCAGGATCTGAAGCCTGAAGAAGGTGGAGTGAAGAAAAAATGCTCAACTGTTGTTCTACAAACAACATAGACATGGTAAGTACACCTACTTTGAATTTTATTTATCATCAATCAGCTATTTTATTATATACGTATTGTAGAGAATTTATTTGCGAATGTTTTGGTACCAAAATGAATATTGTAGCACATAAACTTCTATGAGTAAGCCGGGAAAAACACAAAGTATTTTTTCGGGTGTTGCGGGTGTGGCGGATGTTGCTCTGGGTGTGGCGGGTGGGTTTCAGTGGGTTTCCTTTAGCCGTTCTGATTGCCAAGACGTGGCAAATATTTTATTTTATATGTATATGTCTGTGTAGGAAATTTTACTGCGATCATTGTCATACAAATAATAAAGTTTTTAAACAAGTATAAACTCGACAAACATGCAAGGAACGAAAACATTGTGTTTATTTTTGCCGCGCACGCATAGTGAGCCACTTTGGTTTATCTTTGTCGCTTCACGTACATATGATTTGTAAACTTTTTATACATTTCTTCATATAGAAAATTTTATTGCGCACACATTGCTACGAAAAGGAAATACGTACATAGAATATTATAGTCACGACACGTATAAATGTATAAACATTCTACGCGTGATTGCCCGCTTGTGTTTTCGGCAGTGCGCTCGCGGCTAACTGCGCGTCAACTTCCCACACTCTTGCGGGTGGGCAACAACATTGATTATACATTCATATGCATATGTCCGTATAGAGAATTTTATTGCGGTTCCAATGATACCAAAATCAACGATGTAGGATAAATGTGGTCATCGCAATCATTAAGAGAGTGGAAACATTTGTTGATGTTTGGCGCTCTCGCCAAGTGATCCCAATACATTTTTATTTGGTGTTGATATTCCTTGTGCTTTGGCAGTATTTTATATGTATGTTCTTATAGAGAATTCTATTGCGAACACAGTGATACCAAATTTAAATACGTAGGTCTACAAATAGTGTCAGGAGACTAAAAAGAGTATACACTTTTCGCCCGTACCGCTTAAGCGCGCGAGACGCCCAAAGCACATAGGGTAAGTTTTTTTACGCTTCGCCGAAAGCGCTAGTGTTAATTTTAACTCCAATAAAAATAAATTGACCTCAAACATATTGAAATGGGTAGCTTTAAATCATTTCATGAGAAAAAAATTAGAGAAAATACATTATTTCATGAAAACTTGGCTTATTAGGCAAATCGAGCCTTGCATAGTAGGCTGAGAAGTGCGTTCTGGCTACTAGGTACGACTATATATATATATATATATATATATATATATATATTATATATATATATATATATATATATATATATATTAGTATATTTGGTAGCAGTCTTTCCTGTAGACATATGTTATTAAATATGACCGAAAAAGTAAGATTAATAATTCTAACACGAATTTTCTCAATTTTCCTTATGTTTCTTTTTACTGATGACGGTTAATTAAAAATCAATTCTCCAAAATTCATTCTTTATTTCTAGTCTGACGCGACACTTGAGCGCGTTTCGTAAAACTTATTACATTTTCAAAGACTTTTAGTTTATCTACACAACTTATGCTTTATGAAACAAACATTGGCTCTTATACCTGCATTTGGGTGAGGTGATGTAATACATTAGTGGGGTGAAACACAGAACATGGAAAACGGGGTATAGATTGTAGAAGTAGAAGTCGGGTCCCAATAGAACTGCAGAAGGCCATCAAGAAATATGGGCCAATAGGCCTTCTGTCTCCGATTTTTAAGAAACTTAATATAAATTTGGTGTTCACTAATAGTACGATCAAGTCAAATTTAATAAAAAAAACTCCCCTGATATAGCAGGATGTGTGTATTCGATTCCCTGTAATGATTGTGATTTTGTGTACCTTGGACAAACAGGAAAGTCCTTACAATTGCGGTTGTCACAACATGCTTATAGTATTAGAACTGCCCAACGTCTATGCATTATATCTGCAACGAGTTTATGCGATCACACTATTAATTGGCATGGGGCGAAAGCATTACCAATGTGGTGATTTCGTGGAAAGGAATTTGATTGAGTCTGCTCTAATCAGTCAGTGTCCAAATCTCTTAATGTTAGTACTGGTATGTACAAACTTGATCCATTTTTAAGTTATAATATTCCACCCACGCCCACCGTTAGCCTAAGCCCACCGGCACCCCACGCCCACCGTCATCCCACGCAACCCTAAGCCCACACCACCTCACGGCCACCGTCAGCCCACGCCCACACACGTCACACGCCCTACGGCTCCCTCACCAGGAAAGGATGGAAGGACACATGTGGTGTGGTCAAGAGAGGGGGTCACCAGTGCGCCAATAAGTGTTTGAAAAACATAAGTTGAGTCCAGTCCTGTGGTGACTGGACCATTGTGAGTATCGTGTTGAGTGCACCACACCCAGTGAGCCAGGGCACATTCACCAGTGTTTAGTGACAAAGGAAATTATCCAAGTGTTAAGTGCCACCCCAACCCTCCCCCCCACCCTCTGAGATTAGTGCCTCTCCCCTCTCCCCCAGTGAGTTTAGTGTCTCCCGCTCCCCCACTCCTTGTGTAGTGTCTCCCGCCCCCCGCGTGAGGTGCCGTATCTTCCGCTCCCCCGCCCCCACCACCCACGATCAGTAGGACGCGTCTTCCCCTCCTGTCTGGAGAGTCTCTCATGAGTTGGCTGGCCGTTTTTCTTCGTTTTATAGTAAATAGTCAATTGTATCTTCTGATTGTATATATATATATATATATATATATATATATATATTATATAATATATATATATATATATATATATATATATATATATATATATATATATATATATATATATATATATATATATATATATATATATATATATATATGCAATTGACGATCACAAACACTGATCATTTTATGCGGAAATCCACCGAGAAATATGAAAAGAAAGTGAACGTTTCGGCCTGTTAGAGCCGTTGTCAACACAAGACTGACTAAAGGAGATAGAGAGAGGGTACAAGCCGACACCTGGAACCTGACCAACCCATCCCTAGGGAAAAGGATTAACCAGAAACAGGTATAGCTTAGCTTAGATTGGTCAAAGAGGATTAAGCGGTCAGAAAATAAGGATGATAGTTCAAGAAAAGCCTCATGAACACACAATATGTGAATATAAAATTGTAATGAGACATTGTAAGTCTCTCTATCAGAATTTTTTCTTAAACTGTTGTGC
>WNGS01088489.1:0-10367 GCA_020271785.1 Procambarus virginalis
CGCTTCCACTACACATAAGGGACATAACTGGCAAACCCCCTCACAGTGTTCAAGAGAGAACTGGATAAGCACCTCCAAGGATACCTGATCAACCAGCTGTGACTCATAACTCAGGCTGCGAGCAGCCGCGTCCAACAGCCTGGTTGATCAGTCCAGCAACCAGGAGGCCTGGTCGATGACCGGGCCGCGGGGACGATAAGCCCCGGAAGCACCTCAAGGTATCCTCAAGGTATCGTCTCCACAGGTATAACTAGGGACTTAAGTCCCCCCCCACCCAAATCCATAATCCTCCTGTTTTTAAAGTCAATAATCAGTGCACTGAAAACTGCAGGCAATACAAATACCTTTGGTGAATATTAATAATAAAATTAAGTGAACTACACCTTAAATTAAAAAAAAAGCTAAGACCTCTTAAAAACGCTTGATAGAAAGCACATTGGTGTTAATGTCAAATATGCTAGAATGTTCTACATGATTTTCATCACGTCACTAGTCGACTACAATGCCCTGCACCTTATTAGTCCCTAGCAATAGGCTGAAAGCTTTAGAGAAATTCTAAATGAAGCCATGAGGATAATTCATGGAGCCCCCCAGATGCACAAGAATCATCAACATGAGGGAGTAGCTGAACTCCCATCCATATGTGAAAGAAGTCAACAGCTCAATACTACCTTCTGTGTAAGGGTGATGAGAGATCCACATCACCCTTACTACTTAGGGAAAAACTGACTAGTGCTGTTTATAGGCGGGAAAGTGTTGTCAATACACCAGCGGGCAACTTATATGCAAGCAGGTTGAGTAGATGTTGCAAATCTCATTAAACTGAATATTCCTATTGTATGCTATGTACTAGCCAATGATATTCCATTATATCTGTAACCTGCAATACGAGTGTCATCCACGCCCATCAGAGACCCAGGCTGGGATATAGATATCTATGTACGTGGCTGCAGTAATGAATTCCCTAATGGTGAACGTTCCAATTGTAAACTATGTGAACAAGAGCTGGGACATACTCTCCAACACTATATCTGTTATTGCCCTTTTATCAGTGACTTCAGACCAAATGGTATGAGGTACTTTGAGCTCTGTAATTACTTCATACACTCAGGAATATTGGAAGATATTCTTATGCTGTACCCAGATTTTGCTAGCCATAGATCAGCCTCACATTTCATGTTCTTTCCTGATTCCACGTATGAGTGTCCGTCCTGTGAGATTGGGATGTTGGATGAGCTTGTAGCTTTTTTTTTTTTATCTACACTGTGTAATCCTCCATACAGAATAGTGTAGCATAAGTATACCTAAGCTTGTTAAAACAAAAGACATTATTTGAGAGGAAGCGTATAGAAACTGGTAAAAGTAATTATAATATAATTCATATGAAGACTCCGGAAAGAAAATTTAGTTGATAAAATGTTGGAAGGAAAGGATAAGAGTGACTTAATAGTTTAGAAGTATTGAGATTATTAAATGACAAGGCAGTTTTGACAGAAAAAAATACTTAAAATATTGCACAAACATAATGTTCAACAACAGACTTCCAAAATAAGCAAATTATTTAATTCTTCGAAGGAAAATATCGTGTTATTTATTCGAGTGATAAACAAATGGAAAATTTTACTAACATATCATTCAGAGAATACTGTGAATACATTTTAAAGTTGATTAAACAAGCACTTGTCTTCATATATACACAGCCTAGTTTAGATATAACGGTCAGCTACGCGTTTAATAACAAAGTTACTTTTTTGAAAGTCAGTGAACGAGGTGCTATAATATTGTATATAAACAGTTAACAATAAACAAAAAGGCGGAATTTATCGCTCAGGATAAAAGTGTTTTCGAATTCAAAGTGGTGAAATTTCGATTTAAAACAATACAGCATAACGTTTTGTCGGGGACAGGATGCCTGTGTATATATATATACTCTTAAGTTTATATCGAGGTTCCTACCTCCTAACACCATGGCAAGGTCGGGCTCCCGAAGACCTCCCAGGATACAACCCACACCATGTTGATTTTTAAGATTCGCTACTTGGAACAAAAAAAGTTCCAAGTAGCAAGGGCTATGGTGAGCCCGTAGTGGACTTGTTAAAACCCCCACCGGTTTCCTAACTTCCAAAAACCCATTTACTGTTAGGTGAACAGCGGCATTAGGTGAAAGGAAACGTGGCCAACCATTTCTGTCCCGCCCAATATCGAACCTGGGATGCCCGATTGTGAGATTAATTAACATATCAAGACTCTTCTCTATATTTCTTAAGTTCTTCACTTGAGAAACAATTTGAAAAATTAACTCTCCTGTGTTCATTGTTACAGTTTTATAAGGTCTAAGCTGAGCTGCCTAAAGTATCTAAATGAATATACCAAAATTACTACATAAAAAAGTAGATTTACTATTTAACGTAGAAACATGAATTATATTTATAAAAATACAATATACCTGTAATACCGTGTAGACCTCGCTTCCCAAACTGGGGGAAGGAGGAGGGGGGGCATTTTCCCCCCATATTGTAGGGGGCATTAAGTTGAGGCAGTGTAATGATACCCGAGAGGGCCTTTTATTGAGAGTAGGGGACCATTAATGACTTTATATGAAAAGGGGTAAGGAGTTTGGGAACCACAGGGCTATAGACAGTAAAATATCACAGAATACGTATTGCTTACCCCTTGCTAAGACGGTAGCCTCTTCTCTATGTTCATCTTTGTTTATGCAATGCTCCTTGCTTGATCTTATCACGAAGGTGGAATGGTGGCGTGTATTTAGTGCCGTCTGGTCCTTGCAATAAACGTTTAGCATGTAAGAGATCATTAATAGTTTCGGTTTTAAGACTTGATCGATTTTTCACTTTAATGTTGATAAAATGTTGTCTGAGATGCAGGGTAAGGACAATGGCGGGAGGTTCATCATGAATGTGGATAATGCACGGAAACCATTCTTATTTCCCCATTTTTCTTTTGAAAGTTTGTGTCTTTCTATATGGGTTAATACTCCCTTGTATTTGACATTCACAGTATTTACAAAAAATGCTTTATTCAGGTCTCTTACTCTTAACGATCCACTCGCAACATAGTTTATCATCCAATACTTTGCTAAGACACTTTGTGTTCAAACTTTTGCACTGTTTTCCTTCGTTAAAGTCGCCACGAACCCGCTGTCACGGCCAGAGTTTTTCCTTTGTTTCCGTCTCACTATGATGGGGGATAAGAATATGCCATAAACAAGCACCTCACAGTGAACGACCAGCTCACAACCCAGCGCGGCCGTGACTGGTCAGAGTAGCAGGGTGGCCGCCCTAACAGGTGTGGAGAGTAACACCGCCATAACGCCTCAAGTTCTCCTCGAGGACCGCACGTGGTCAGTTCCGGTACGCACTCACACAACAAGTTGTTGTTGTTGTTGTTATAGATTCAGCTACTCGGAACAAGTTCCAAGTAGCACGGGCTATGGTGAGCCCGTAACTTACCTGGCATGGGAGCGGGGCAAGAAGCACGGGCTATGGTTAGCCTCGTCCACAACAAGTACTGCTGACACTTCTTCAAAGAAATTTGTAGAAGTAATAAATGTTTGACCTGCCCGAAACGCTGCGCGTACTAGTGTCTTTACAAGATTGTAATTACTATGCTATGTATCCTCAATCCCAATGTACCTTCTTGTATATATGTAAATAAATAAATAAATTTATGAATGAGAATTTGGAAAATTAGTAACATCGTCAATTTTTTGTTCTTGTATTCAAATTTTATATCTTGATTTCGTATCAGAGTAGTAGAATTATAGAAAATAGCAAATTATCAACGCTTAGTACCAAATAGCAAGAAATGTATGAATTTTGGTACAAAAGTACCGAGTTTGGCAGCCCTGACGGTAAGATATTCGTTTTATTGAACCTGTCAAAATCTTCAGACAGAGGTGACGTGTATTCAAGTTAGCTTATTGATTGATAACCATTCAGCCACCCAAGAGGTGGCACGGGCATGAATAGCCCGTGTAATACAAGTTAGAAAGTTAGCACCCAAGTAAGGTGAGGTGAAGTAAGGTGTCACATGGACCAATAGGTCTTCTACAGTTTCCATACTTCGTATGTTCTTATGATGATTGGGGCAGTGGTGCTAGACTATTCTACTTTGGTCTTGAAGACTGTAAAATGTGCCTTAGTGAGAGCTGGCTGCCATAGAGATGAGACAATGTCATAGTTGGTTGACATTGTCTGATGTGTATAGTGCCTCACTAAATATATATATATTTTTTTTGCCGTTGTTTCTGTCAATTATTTCCGTGTTGTTCGTCAGGATGTCTCTGGTTATGATCTCACTGTGTGTAGAAATTATATGTTCTTTGATGGAGCCTTAATTGTTGTTTGTGCATTTTCAGGCAACTTTTAAAGAGATGTTGCTGCCTTGCCTGTATACATAGTCTCCCCGACTTGGCGCCTTCTTTTGATAATTACTTATTCGCCTGTATACTGAGATTTTTGCACCTGATGGTTCACAAGTGAACATATGAAGGCATAAATGACATTTGCCTCTTTCAAAGCTTTTCGCTTGGTGTCAGGAGAGTTCGTCGTGAGTAAGTTGGTGGTCTTCTCCTCTGGTAGTAGCGTGTCAACTTAATCTTCTGATAGTTGGTGTTGATAAGGTTCACGTTTCTTTCAATAATGTCTTTCAGGCTTAAACTTTCAACAGGTTTCTTCAATGATCTAGCAACCTCACTCTTGATGAAGACGTTACAGTATAAAGTTATGTAGCATCATGGAACAAAAATACAGCTTCTACCCAGCTGGAGATCTTTCCGGCCACCACAGATACAATTTTATCGTTTCACTTATAGTAAAGAACCATGAACCATCTTGTAAAAAAACTATATTTAATTTTCATTTAGCTCATATATAAAATTTTCATTTAGCTCATATATAATTACAGTACATTATACACATCAAAGTTTTTGTATTAAATATATATTATCAAGAAGATATTCATTTAAATTTGTACTGATGCAATTTACATATGAATTCCAGCAGGATATAATTCTTCAATTGTTATGTATTTGTTTAAAATTACTAAATCAAAAATATTGTTATTGATCTAAAGCTTGACAGAATATTTCATTACGAAAACAACATAACAATTCATAGCCTACAATATTTTAATTTAAAGGGAATTGCTGAAATACACTTAAACGTTTAGTAGTTCCTTATTATATTATCTTTATACAAATTAACAAAAGATTACTGGCATAATAATAAATTACAGGACCCGAAATCATGACTTGTCAGACATGCAATTGGACAAGTTTTCCCGCCTTTTGGAACCAAAATAAAAGTTTTCGCGGGAAGGCGACCAGCAGACCAGTCGGCCAGAGACCGCCATGAGTCTTGTGTACCTGCATACCCTCTTCCTCTAAAGAGCCTTCATCAACCAGTCACTACACGTTTAATAATCGTGAGTCTTACACATACGTAGTGTTCTTTGTCACTCATTATCCTGAAGAAATCTCTGGTTATATAAGTAAGACTGAGCAAGCCCAGGTTGAGTGGCTAAGACTGAGTAAGCCCACGTTGAATAATTAAGACTGAGCAACCCAGGTTCAATGACTAAGACTGGGCAAATCTAGGTTCAGTGACTAAGACTGAGCAAACCCAGGTTGAATGACTAAGACTGAGCAGCCCACGTTGAATGACTAAGACTGAGCAAGACCACGTTGAATGACTTAAGACTGAGCAAGCCCACGTTGAATGACTTAACACTGAGCAAGCACAGGTTCAGTGACTAAGACTGAGCAAGCCCACGTTGAATGACTTAACACTGAGCAAGCACAGGTTCAGTGACTAAGACTGAGCAAGCCCAGTTAGAATGACAGACTGAGCAAGTCCAGGTTCAGTGACTAAGACGAGTAAGCCCAAGTTCTGTGACTTAAGACTGAGCAAGCCCAGATTCAATGACTTAAGACTGAGCAAACCCAGGTTCAGTGACTAAGACTGAGCAAACCCAGGTTCAGTGACTTAAGACTGAGCAAACCCAGGCTCCGTGGCTAAGAATGAGCAAGGCCAGATTGGTGGAAAACAACCAGGTTGTTTCTCTAGCAACCAGGTTGAAAGCAAGCATCTTGTCTCATTAGTTCATGACCACAACAAACCTTATTGGTTCATGGCCACAGCTGACCTTATTGTTTCAGTTCATGGCTACAGCTGACATTATTGTCTCACAGTTCATGGCCACAGCTGACCTTCTTATTGGTTCATAGCTACAGCTGGCCTTATTGTCTCACTAGTTCATGGCCACAGCTGACCTTATTGTCTCACTAGTTCATGGCCACAGCTGACCTTATAGTCTCACTAGTTCATGGCCACAGCTGACCCTCCATTTATTATCTCATACTCAATGTCTCGCCTCATTTATATAAGATACTCAAATGGTAAATTAAAATCCAAAACCGACCCTTGTTCGATGCAAATTCGTATAAACAACAACAATTGTTACCGTAGTGATAGGCCACAGAATAACACAACTAAAATTATATGTCAGCTTGCCAAGAGTCATATGGTCCTCTAAAATTAAAGTGTACGAAACAATCAGTAGACGCTATGAGTATTCGAATCTACTCTCTGATTTTCGCATTGATACATTACGCTAATGTAATTTCTTTGCATTAGCCTATAATTTCACGTGGGATATATATATATTAGGCTGTAGCATTAGGTTGTATAATATTACGTGTGATATATTAAGCTACAGCATAAGGTTGTATAATTTTTACGTGGGATATATTAGGCTACAGCATTAGGCTATATATAATGCAGGATATATCAGGTTATAGCATAAGGGTATATAATATAGGATATATTAGGCTACTAGTAGCACGTAAGATATTAATCTACAGTATTAAGCTATATAATATCACGTGGGATATATTAGACAACGGGTTCAGGCTATATAATATCACGGGATATATCAAGCTAAGCATTAGGCTACATACTAGCACGTAATTAAAATAATGTCAACAATAAGAAATACCGACCACGTTTGACTGGGGTATATAACAAAATTGCAAGGAATATCTGAGGGGTACTTGTATGTTTTCATGAAGACCTTTATTGACACCTTCCTCATGAATATCATATAGTTGAATTTGCCTCAGGGGGTAACGTGTACCTATTTACTTATGACTTTTGTGTATTAGTATAGTTCTATGTGATCAAAACAAATATCCTAAGGCTCAGAATGCTGTGTTTAACAACATGAATGTGTATGTCCTCATTGCAGTGCTTAGTGGGTCAGTATTTGCCCACGGTGAGCAGTGAGGTGTGGCCAGGTGTGTGTGTGTGTGTGTGGTAAGGAACTTCTTAGCAAGTGTGAGGAGGAAGGCAGCGGGAGTGGAAGACCCGGTGGCAGCCCCCAGCAGCAGCAAGAACTATGTTCTACAGCTACGACATCCTCAACCCCAGGAAGGGGAAGCTGGCCGTGGTGTGGCTGGTGGCGACGGGGAGGTTCAAGTACCAGAAGCGCCAAGACAAGAACTTCAGGGACGTCATCAATGTCAGAGTCACCCATACTTGGTCAGTAGCACGTGTCTTTAGTAAATTTGACGGCTAGAGATATGTTAGTCGTAAGGGTTGGGTTAAAAGTACTTGTCTCGTGTACTTAACTGTCAGAACTTATCTATTAGTGACTACGTGGAAGGGAGGTCTAGCTCTATATGTCCTGCCTTCTAGTATAGTATCTTTTGCATTTTAATTTAACCTACTCTAACGTTAGAATTATTTGTCGAATCTGGACTTAAAACTCGTGGATGGATCATATTTCTGTTTTTTTATCTTTATTTAATAAAATACAATATAAATCATATTTCTTGCATTAAACCGTAAGATCATTCAGTCAGCACTTACGTGCTGTCAAGGTTGAAGAGAGCCTATGTATTACTGTGAAGGATGTATCTAAGATTACTCCTGCCCCCACATCCTAATTTTTGTGATTTTGTTCATTTATTGTGGGATTGTGATCTCCATGTGATGGCCCCCAGCGAGGAGATCCTGCGGTACGTGGTGTCTGGAGACAAGAGGAAGGAGGGCCGCTTCTCCCTCTACCTCTCCTCCATGCTCATGTACGGCACCATCAAGGTCTACCGCCGCCAGATCTACTTCCTCCTTAGTAAGTCACTTGTCTTCTTCTACCTCTGTCACTCCTTCACTAGCTGTCACTGGGCGAAACTTGCTCGAGAATAAGAACAATGTTGAAACAACGTTCTCATTAAATGAACAAATCCACAAGGGCCGTGACGAGGGTTCGAACCCACGTCAGTGACGTAGACGAGACGAATGTTTTCATTATATATAAATAGAAAGTTGTTTTCACATATCCATACATTAAAACATTGATTGTAACCATGATATATATGTGCTTCAGCCTATAGTTTAGACCTATTGTCTTATGTATGACCCTCTGTCCTGCGTGACAGTGAATACCAGCATTATCCTCACTTTAATAAGACTATCAAAATCCTCAGATTAGGCAAAATTGTAATTAATTTTGTCAATAAAGATAATAAAATAAATTGTTTAGCTTTGCTGGGACGAGATGAAAGGGGGTGGAGGTTAGGTAGACAGTTTAGTGACAGTTTTTCTGAAAGTTCCCTCTGCCAAGATATAGTTACTGTACTTTCTATAGTGCCCTAGTTACATTTCGGTGGTATAGTAGAGAAGTGTAGGGTGGATTGTGGTGTAGTAGAGTAGTGCAGGGGTGGGGCAAGGCTTTGTGTGGGGGTTTCACGTCTCTCTCCTCCTTCAGGTGAAGCCCTGGAAATGTTCGAAAAAATTCAGCGGCAGAAAATGGAACTTGACGTGGACGTGCCCTCCGTATGGTGAGTTGTGTGGTGAATTGTGTAATTAGTCTCCATGGCGCAGTGGTAAAACATTCACTCGCTCGGCGCTTCGCGAGCGATCGGAGGATTGTGATGACCTCAGACGTGTAATGACCTTAATTATGAGAAAATTTCAGTAGTGTGAAGACCTCAGTAGTGTGATAATCTCATTTGTGTAATGACATATCAATAGTGTTATGACATCAATAGTGTTCTGACATCAGTAGTGTGTTGACCTCAGTTGTCTGGTGATGTCACAACCCGGAAATGCCCATTAAGCCAGTTGTTGCACATGTTTACAGGTTGATGTGCGTTAAGGCTTCACTAATTAGCTCACAGCCGCCACATATGTAATTTGTTGGGTGTTATGTTATTAATTAGTATGTATACACAGAGAAATCCCATTTTCGTGATATATCAGTGAGAAAATCCACATGGGCTGTGATGAGGATTCAAACTTGTGCGGTGGGTGTTCCCAGATGGATAGGGAATACAATTCCCTATGCATGCAAATTCCCAGAATTTGTATGTATGTTATTAATTTTCAAAATTGTAATTAATATGTAAAGAAATTGGATCTATGAATTTTCCTCACTTGCATAAGTAAAAGAAGAATTTAAATGTTTGGAATGTAAATATGAAACGAAAATATCCACATGCGAGCGATCATTAAAGATAGGAAAAGAATCATAACGTAATGACAATACAAAGTCTTCAGAGCAGGAAAATGACGCAGGGAGTCGCTGTAGATGCCGACATTTCTTAAAAGTGTGGCATTGGGGTCGATTACGACTGGCCTATGACATTCACATACCACCTATGTGTTATCTTGAAAAGATGGATAATGCTAGCTAGCCCCAGGCGTCTGGCCTCCTACCTTGCTCAGACAGACAAGCAGACAGACATTCTATTTTTAGATATAGGTAGATAGGGTTCAAGATATGACGTTTGGATATGGAATGCATTTTAAAGTTGATATTGTAAACTGAAAGTCTGTGTCTGTTGAAAATTCCTAGATATGCACTATTTTAACCAAATCATCAATTGTAATATTAAATATTGATGATATGTTGACCAGACCACACACTAGAAGGTGAAGGGACGACGACGTTTCGGTCTGTCCTGGACCATTCATACTTTAGCCACGTTATTGTGACTCATCGCCTGCATATTGATGATATGATTTAGGTATGGTATGGTATGGTATGGTATGGTATGGTATGATATGTGATCATTTAGACTGGTGTTAGTGCCGGAGATAACGTGCATGTTCTCTCCATCAGGAGGTCGTCAGTGACGCTGGCAGAGGTGCCCCAACAGGTGATGAGAGACCTGGAGTGGACCACCATGGGTCCCCCGCCACCACCTCGCCGACACGGGGCCTTCATTACACCGAGAAGTCAGTTTACAAAGTTATTTATTATCATCACATTTACCTTGCTTGCATTGATCACAGTGGAGCGTGTTTGCTCTGTGTTTGCTGACTTTTATCTGAGGCTGACTAATT
>WNGS01088501.1:0-15175 GCA_020271785.1 Procambarus virginalis
CAAGGAAGGGTAACTAATCAAACAGGTGTTCTTTCCGGAGGGCCCTGTGGGAGCTGATCCGGCAGGCAAGGTCGCCAAGTGTGCTGAAGAAGGGGGCCGATGGCCGACCGCGTGGTGAAGAAGGCGGACAAGATTCGACGAGGCTCTGCAGGCGGGCCGCAAGGCGCCGGAGCCGAAGGCGGCGCAGGTGGGGGCGGGTGGTGGGTATATCAAGCCACCCAAAGACGCGCGAAAACCCCACAAGGTTGCGCTGCTTCAAGAGATACAAGAAGGGCGACCCCAAGGAATAACGATCGGCAGTCTTGGCGATCAGAGCGTGGCCTCACACGACATGACGGTCAAGGAGTACCTTGACGGGCTGGCAGCTGGTACACTGGAGATTGGCCGTCATGGCACGGGGTCAGCGCAGAAGACAGCGATAGAGAAGTTTCAGTCCGAACTGTGCCAGTCAGTTCCGGCAAGAGTTGAACGAACAGGGCGTGGATGGCGCGGCTCGCTGCTGAACAGGCGCCACGAAGGCGGCTGCTCGAATGCAGTCACTTGCCGCGCTGCCATGCCTGACCTGGTTGTGGGACGCAAAGACTACGTGTGGGGAGTGGGCGACCGAGGCGTGAACTATTCGATTGGCTCGCAGTGGAAGGATCGCGGTTTCAGAACTGGATGTGGATGGACCAGACGCGTCCTGAAGCCGAACGAGGGATCACCAAGATGAATGCCAAGCTCAGACGCTGCAAGTATATCGGAGAGCGCGATGGATCCGTTCATGGAGAACTTCTTGAACTATCGATAGGCTTCTGGCCGCCAACTCTTCGGCAAGACGTCCACGAAGGCAACCCAGTCGCAGGTGTCAAGGGCAAGTTGCCCGAAATGTTGCTTGAGTACTGGAACCAGCACGGCTGGTGCGCGTATGACCCAGGGCTTGCTTTGGACCGTCAACCCTGACAGACTGGGATGAAGCGCTTGACGATTGGATCGGGGACACGCCTTCATGGAGCAGGGATGCCTATCACGTCATTGCGCGCCACGGCCTCGGTGAGCTGATTCTTTGGGGGGAGCGATGCGGGCCAATCCCTCAAGGTTGTCACGAGCAGATGGCCTCATCATCCCGACGTTGCAATCCCGATCGGTTCGCACGCTGTCGGCCCCAGACAGAGCCCTGCAAAGCTGTTTCTTTTCGTCGTCATCTCGGGACATGTTTGATGAGAAGGATTGACGACGGCGCACCGCATTTGTCGAACGGGCACTGGCCAGTTCTCGGCCCTCTGGACTCCAGTTCCATGTACGGATTTGTTCCGGCTCTGGCACTGGGCGGTCGGGCCTCGCTCGACCGGCTCCAGCGACTAGATACACACATCCACATACAGGATGCTGGCGGAGACAGCCAACGGCAGGTGTTGGAGGACGCCGCCCAAGACCGCACGAAAGTAGCCGGCCACCGATGCGGGCACGGGGTTCCTGGAAACGCCACAAGGACGCGCTGCAGCAGCAGATCGACGCCTTCGTCGAGGCACGCCCCGGCTAGCACCGCGGCCCAGTGGCCGGTGCGAGCTGCAACGGCCGTCAACCAGGTGTTCTTTCCGGAGGCCCTGTGGGAGCTGATCCCGGCAGGCAAGGTCGCCAAGGTGCTGAAGAAGGGGGCCGAGGCGACCGGCGTGGTGAAGAAGGTCGACAAGGCCGACGAGGCCCTGCAGGCGGGCCCGCAAGGCGCCGGAGCCGAAGGCGGCGCAGGGGGTCGGGGGGTGGGGTACGTCAAGGGGCCGAAGCGGAGGAAGCCCCGGCGTCGATGCGAAACTGGTGCCGTACGACGAACTCGAATGCGAGGAACCGGGTCAGCAGGCCCACCACGTGATCCCCGACTGGATGCCTGCGCCTGGGATCCCGCGGGGGTCCGGATCGCATTCCGAACCTGCACGTCGCTGGTAGAAGGGGCCGGCCATCTGCCTCGAAGGGCGGGGGCGGCAACGAACACCCCACCGCGCACAAGACACATCGACCGGCCCGCCCGGCGCGCATTGCGCGCAGGCGGCCGGTCCACGGGCACGCCGGGGCACCATCACGCTGGGCCAGGGCAAGGCGATATCCTCCCGCGCGATCGAAAAGGCCACCGCGGACGCTAAGGGCGGTGGCTGCGATCGCAAGGACATCCGGCGCCAGTTGGACGAGCAGTTCAAGGCGCATGATGAGACGTTGCTGCGGGGCTGTGCGGGACTCGCGCGGCTGTACCGGATTCGATCAAGGAAGCCATCCGCTCCGACGGGACCACGCGGCAAGTAGTGGCCGCTCACCAAGGGAGTCATGCGGATGACCAAACAGAAGTCAGTTCGGACCGGCACTGTGCTCGCAAGTGACGAGATTCTCTTTGCGTCGAAATCCGACGACTCCCCGCTTGCGCGATGCCGAATCTGAGCTATGTATTCCGCCTCCAGGTCGGACCCTGGTGATGGAAGATCGCCCTCCTGGTTTGGAACGACTTACGACTTGGACCGTTGTCTCTCTGTGCCTTGTGGTGCACCGAACATCAGGTGCGTGCTTCAGCCGCGAAGCGCCAGGTCAATTCTCTACGGATCCCGGCGGCCGACCCGACCAACCTTCCAGATAGATCCCCGAGGCCGGCGTCTCTGTCGGGGCCCCGGGGCCCAGCGACGGGGCTGGGCTATGTCAACCGCATCCGCGACATCGGCGCCGACTTGTTCGTCTGCGGACAATCCGCGGCAGGTCTACCGATTCGACTGGGGACGGTCGTGACCTGGGCTCGGGCCGCTGGGTCGACGTCGCCGGGCCGATGCGCCAGCCGGCGAATTGCCCGAGCCGCCGACGACATCGGCGACGGCCGATGCGCATGGGACCGGTGGCTGGACGACCATGATGCCGTCGACCTGGTCGGACATCGCCGGCTGCTCGGCGACCGATCTGTATGCATTGGGTCGACGAGGCCTGGCACTTCGACGGCCGGCGCTGGCAGCAATCTGGCACTGCCCACCGACGAACCGCTGGCCGCCGCCACGGTGCTGGGACGCGCAGCGCATCGTGATGGTGGGCCACAACGGCACGGTGCTGCTGGGCAACGCCCGGTGACGGTTTTCAGGACTCTGTACGGCGCGCACGACAACCAGAACTTCATCGGCGTCGAGTGGTTCAACGACCGGCTCTAACCTGGACGTCGAACCAGGGCTGTTTGCGCTCGATCTGCAGCAGCGGCGCATCGAGCCCTGCCGCACCCTGCTGAGGCCCCGAGCTGCAGGACACGCATGTCCTGGAGGCCCGCGACGGCATCCTCTGGTCGTTCGGATTCAAGGACCTGGCCTGGTGTTGACGGCCAACGCTGGACGCGAGTCGACCATCCAGACAATCCGCCGATCCGGTAGGCAGGTACGGTGGACCGGCACCGGGGCTACGATGCTCGCCGCGCCCAACACCCGGACTCACGCCATGCCCCAAAGCCAACCACGACCCGCTGCGCCGCCGCCTGCTGCAAGCCGGCAGCGCCGCCGCACTGCCTGCCCGCCTTGGCCGCCCGCGCCGCGGGCGACATCGCCGGCGGCAAGCCAATCTCGCTGATCGTCTCCTACCCCGCCGGCGGCGGCGCCGACCTGTATGGCGCGGTTGATCGCGCCGAAGATTGCCGAGGCCCTGGGTCCAGCCGGGTCTGTGGTGGTGGAGAACAAACCCGGTGCCAGCGGCACGCTGGCCGCGGCGCAGGTCGCGCGGGCGGCGCCCGACGGCAGCCAGCTGCTGCTGGATGCCTCGTCGTTTGCGGTCAACCCCGCGCTGTTCAGCAAGCTGCCCTACGACACGGCCAGCGCGTTCACGCCGCTGGGCGTGCTGGCGCTGTACCCCAACGTGCTGGTCTGCACGCCCGGCTTCGAGGCTCGGTCGGTGGCCGACGTGCTGAAGCTGGCACGCGCCAAGCCCCGCGCGCTGGCCTATGCCTCGTCGGGCAACGGCTCGGCCCAGCACCTGGCCGGCGCGCTGTTCGAGCAGCTGGCCAAGGTGGAGCTGACACACGTGCCCTACCGCGGCGGCGGCCCGGCGCTGAACGACGTGATGGGCGGCCAGGTGCCGCTGTTCTTCGCCAACGTGGCCTCGTCGCTGGGGCACATCCAGTCGGGCCGGCTGCGGCCGCTGGCGGTGACGGCGCGCATCCGCTGCCGGGCCCTGCCCGAGGTGCCGACGATGGACGAGGCCGGCGTCAAGGGCCACGAGGTGCTGGAATGGAACCCCGTGCTCGGCCCCGCCGGGCTGCCCGCGCCGGTGCGCGACAAGCTCGCCGCCGCCTTGCGCAAGGCGATGGAAGACCCCGAGGTGCTGGGCCGCGTGCGCACGCTGGGCGGCGAGGTCTTCGGCGGCCACGCGGGCGACTTCCTCAAGGCCCAGCAGGCCCTGTGGGCGCGGGTCGTGAGGGAGCGGGGCATCACCCGTGACTGAAGCGGCTGGCGCTGCCGGCTGGGACTGCCATGTGCATGTCTTCGACGCCGCGGCGCCGGTGGCCGCGGGCCACTACCGGCCGGTACACCGGCCGCTGGCCGACATCGAGGCGCAGGCCGCCACGCTGGGCGTGCACCACCTGGTGCTGGTGCAACCCAGCGTCTACGGGCACGACAACCGCCTGCTGCTGCAGGCCCTGGCGCGTGAGAGCGGCCGCCACCGCGGCGTGGTGGGTGCTGGCCGGCGACGAGGACGACCGCACGCTCGACGCGATGCACGCCGCCGGCGTGCGCGGCGCGCGGCTGAACCTGGTGTCGCCGGTGGGCGAAGGCGGGCAGCACGCGGGGCAACGTTTCACGGCACTGGCGCCGCGCCTGCGCGACCGGGGCTGGCACCTGCAGTGGTACGCCGCGCCGAAGCACCTGGCCGACATCGCACGCTGGCAGGCCGCAGCGGCGTGACGGCGGTGCTGGACCACCTGGCCGGCCTGCACGCCGGGCTGCCGGCCGCCGACCCGGCCTGGCAGGCGGTGCAGGCGCTGGCCGACGGCGGCGCCTGGGTCAAGCTGTCCGGCTGGTACCGGCTGCAGGCCCAGGCGCCCTATGCCGCGCTGTGGCCGGTGGCGCAGCGCCTGGCCTCGCTGTTCGGGCCCCGCCTGGTGTGGGGCTCGGACTGGCCGCACACCAGCTTCGCGCCCGACGCGCTGCCCGACTACGCGTCGACCTGGGCGCCCGTGCTGCAGGCCCTGGGCGCCGCGCGCGGCGCCGCGCTGCACGGGGGTGCGCGGCAGCTGTACGGCGGCTGACCGGGCAGCGCGTCAGGCCGCCGGCAGCACCAGCCGCGCGATGCGACGGGCCCCCATCGAGATCGCCAGGTCCCCGTCGGCCAGCACGAAGCCGGCACCGGGATTGAGGTGGTTCACCCCGGAGCGTCGCACGCCCAGCAGGACATGCCCCTGCTGCAGCGCGGCCGCCCGCAGGGCATCCAGCCCCCGGCCGGCCGACGTATCCAGCGGTGTCAGGTACAGCTGCTGGCCTTCGCCGGTGGACAGCAGGTCGGCCACGATGTCCTGCACGCCGGGGTTCAGCAGTTCCTGGCTCATGTACAGGGCCTCGAAGCGGCCGGCGCACACCACGCGGTCACAGCCGGCCTTGTGCAGCAACTCCTGCGTGCCGGGGTCCTCGCACTCGACCACGGTGTTGACCTGGCGCGTGCGCGCCTCGATGGCCAGCGTGACCGCCACGTTGATGGCGTCGGCCGCCGCACCGCCCTGGGCACGCAGCAGCACCAGCGCATGGCTGGCCTGGTCGATGCGGGCGCGGGCCAGCGTGGCGTCGCGCGTGGGGTCGCCGCGCACGTAGTGCACCTGCCGTTCGGCCAGCTCGGCGGGCAGCTCGTCGAGCGTGTCGTCGACCAGCACGAACTGTGCGTCGGCGCCGACGGCCGGGTCCTGCACCAGCTCGTCGATCAGGCGCAGCAGCTTGGGTACACCGGGGAAGTGCACGATCACGACGTGCTGGCGGGTGCGTGCCGGGTTCATGCCTCTGGCCTCCTTGTTGCGGGCGCTGATCAGGGTCGTGGCCACCACGCTGAGCAGGTAGCCGAGCAGGCCCACGCCCAGCACCAGCAGCGGCACGCCCACCAGGTAGCGGCCCCCGGCCGTCTTGGGGAAGTAGTCGCCGTAGCCCACCGTGGTCAGCGTGACCAGGCAGTACCACAGCGCATCCTGCCAGCCCAGGTCGGGGTTGCCGGGACGCTCGAAGTACAGGAAGCCGGTGCTGCCGTACAGCAGCACCGCCGCCAGCAGCACGACGGCGCGCAAGGCCATCGACGGGTGCAGCACCTGCCGCATGAAGCGCTGCAGCAGCAGCTGCATCATGGCGCGGCCCTCGACCAGTCGCGGATCAGCCCCTCGGCGCGCTCCACCACCGCCGGGTCGGCCCACAGGCCCAGGCCCTGCGCGCGCGCCTGCTGCTGCGCCTGCAGGTAGGCCTGCATCTGCGCAAAGGGGTAGACGGTGTAGACCAGGGCGTGGCCGCGCGCCACCAGGGCCAGGCCGAGGTCGTCGCTGCCGGCATACAGCGTGGCCAGCGTGCGGCCATGGCGGTCCTTGGGCGGGTTGTTCAGCAGCACGCGCAGCGGCTGGTCGGCAGCCAGCCGGCGCAGTGCCTCTTCGGCGCTGCGGCCATGCACCGCGGCGTCGTCCTTGGCGGCCTTGGACTCGAAGGCCTTGACGCCCAGCAGGCGCACGGTGGCCAGGCCGTCGGGGTCCTTGGCCACGACCACGGTGTCGCCGTCGAGCACGGTCTTCAAGCTGACGAGGTCGCCGCTGGCCAGCGAGGCGTCGCGCGGTTGCGCGGCGGCCTGCCAGCGCCAGGCCTCGATGCCGTAGAAGGTTGCTCCTCCCAGCAGCAGCGCCACCAGGGTCCAGAACACGAACGTGGCGCGTTCCATGCCGTCAACGCCACAGCGCGCGCCAGCCGTCCCAGCCCAGGCGGCGCAGGGTGTCGATGTTGCGCAGGTAGATGTCGGCGGCGTCGGGGAAGGCGGCCACGGCGCGGTCGATGCTGGCCTCGCGCAGCAGGTGCAGCGTGGGATGGGGCGCGCGGTTGCTGCAGTTGGACACGTCGTCGGCGTCGGTGTCGGCGAAGCGGTAGTCGGGGTGGAAGCTGGCCACCTGCAACGTGCCGTCCAGGCCCAGTTCGTCCAGCAGCGCGTCGGCCACGTCGAGGAAGTCGTTGTAGTCGTCGAAGTCCTGCAGCACCTGCGGGTGGATCAGCAGCGTGGTGTCCAGCTCGTCGGGGTCGGCGGCGGCCAGGCGTTGCAGCTCGGCAGCCAGCTCGCCGGCCAGGGTCTGCGCGTCGGTGGCCGTGCTGGCGACGAAACGCACCTGTTCGCGCGTGAGCACGCTCTTGGCAAACGGGCACAGGTTCAGCCCGACCACCGCGCGCTCCAGCCAGCGGCGGGTGTCGGCAATGACGTCGTCGGCGTTCACGGGCGCATTGTCAGGGCCGCACGGCCGGCGTTTCCAGCGGCAGGCCTGCGGCACGTTGCATCAGGTGCAGTTCCAGCGCCACCAGGTCCGCGCTGCCGAAGGGCGGCAGCTCGGCGCGCACGCCCCCGAAGCAGCCGCGCAGCCGGCGCTGCAGCGAACCCAGGCCCTGCCACTCCAGCCGGTACAGCGGGTAGCCGGTGGGATGGGCCTGCGGGATGACGCTGCCGCCCAGGCGCTGGCCGGCCAGCCGGTCGTGGCATTGGGCGCAGGACAGGTCCAGCTGGCCCATGCGCTGCTCGAACAACTGCCGCCCCTGGGCACGGTGCGGCGCCAGCCGCGGATCGTCGGGCGGCGCGATCGGCAGCCCGCGCGAGGCCATGGCCACCCAGGCTTCCAGCCCGAGCAGGGCTTCGCTCTCGGCGGCCAGCACCGGCGCCTGCTGGTGACGCTCGCGACAGGCATTGATGCGCCCGCCCAGGTTCAGCGGCGCGCCGCTGGCGGCATCGAAGGCCGGGTAGCGCACGGCCACGCCACGCATCGTGCGGGTGGCCTCGCCGTGGCAATCGGCGCAGGACTTGCCGGCGCGGCCGGCGCGCGCCGACCAGGCCGCTTCGCCGCCGCGCACCCACAGCATCGCCGGGTTCAATGCATCGTCGCGCTGCAGCGCCTGGGTGGCCGGCGTCATGAAGTCGAAGCCCGACCGCCGGTCGTCGGCACCGGCGGCCGTGGCCAGCAGCAGCGCCGCCAGCAGCACGCGCTTCATGCCAGGACCAGGGGCACCGACTCGCTGTGCACGAAGCCCTTGTCGCCGGTCCAGCGCAACTCCAGCGTGCCGCCATCCTGCAGCAGCAGGGTGAAGGCCACGTAGGGGTTGGCGGCGATGGCCGGGTGCAGGTCGGCGGCGAACACCAGTTCGCCGGCCAGCCGGGCTTCCAGGCGGCGCACGATGTCGCGCGCCAGCATCTGGCCGTCGCCGTCGCGGCGGTAGCCGGTCTCCATCGGGTGGGCCAGGGTCGTGCGCACCTCGAAAACCTCGCCGCGGCGCAGGGTCTTGGGCAGGTGGACCAGGGCGCGGGTGGCCATCTCAACTTTCCACGCAAGCCGCCAGCGTGACGATGACGTCGACCTGCCGCCGCCAGCAGCTGCCGTCGCTCATCGTCGCGATGGCCACCACGCGCTGCGAGGTGGCCAGCCGGATGCGCGTGTCCACCCGCGCGCGACCCGACCGCGGCGAGAAGTAGAACACCGCCACCTCGGGCTGCGGGTTGCGCTCGGTGAAGACGGCCAGGCTGCGCACATGGTCGGCCGGCGTCATCGGGCTTTGCACGCTCAAGCCCAGCGGCACGGTGTTGCCGTTTTCCACCAGCTCGGCCAGCTCGATGGCCACGCGGCCGTCCTGCACGCGGGCGTTGCCGACGTAGGCACGCACGGCCGCCTCCAGCGCCTCGGGCGTGGCCGCGGCGGGCAGCGCCGGCAGCAGCGTGACGGCCAGGCTTGTCGGCGGGAGAGGGTCATGGGTTCACGGCGCGGGGCGGGTTGGGGCGTACAGCGGTCCTGGGCACGGCTCCCTCTCCCTCCCAGGGAGAGGGTTGGGGTGAGGGTCGGATGCACCGCGCACAGCCACCACCCACCCTCACCCTGCCCTCTCCCTGGCAGGGAGAGGGAAAGTCAGCCGAGCGACGACGGCAGGCACGGGTGTCACTTCAACGTCACCAGAAAGGCCACCACGTCCTCGACCTGCTGCGCATCCAGCACCGGCCGGTCCTTCCAGGCCGGGCCCACGCGCTGCAGGCCCTGCACGCGGTGGAAGGCGGGCATCACGCTGTCGGGGTTCAAGCGCCGGCTGTCGACGATGCGCAGGCGCAGCTGGCCCGCGGTCCAGCGCGAACCGGCGCCGGCCAGGTCGGTGCCGATCGTGCCCTGGAAGCGCTCTTCGGGGAACGGCCCGCGGTGGCACAGCAGGCACAGGCCCTGCTGCCGGCTGGCCACGATGGCGCGACCACGCTGTGCATCGCCCGGGGTGGTGCTCAGCGGATGGTCGATGGCGTCGTCGGCTGCCTTGGCTGGCATGCCGGCCGCGAGGAACACCACGGAAAGCGCTGCAGCCCAGGAAACAAGCGGCCGCCGCGGATCCGGCTCTGCCGGTCCGCCAGCGGCGCCCCCCTGGGGGGGGAGGCGGCCGCAGGCCGCTTCGGGGGGAAGCCTCACGCACGCAGCTGGTTCTTCAGCGGCAGTTCGCGGATGCGCTTGCCGGTGGCGGCGAAGATGGCGTTCAGCACCGCCGGCGCGGCCACCGCGATGGTGGGCTCGCCCACGCCGCCCCAGAAGCCGCCCGAGGGCATGACGAAACTCTCCACCTTGGGCATCTTGTCCATGCGCAGCGCCGGGTAGGTGTCGAAGTTCTTCTGCTCGATGGCCCCGTCCTTCACCGTGCACTCGCCGTACAGGGCCGCCGACAGGCCGTAGACGAAGCTGCCTTCGATCTGCGCCTCGATCTGCTGCGGGTTGACGGCATGGCCGCAGTCGGTGGCCGCGACGATGCGGTGCACCGTCAGCTCACCCTGCGCCGACACCGACACCTCGGCGCAGGCCGCGACATAACTGCCGAATCCGTGCGTCTGCGCCAGGCCGCGGAAGACCTTCTGCCCGTTGACGTCGGGCGCCGGACGGCCCCAGCCGGCGCGTTCGGCCACCATGTCCAGCACCGCGCGGTGCTTGGGGTAGTTGGCCATCAGCTTGCGGCGCAGCGCCAGCGGGTCCTGCTGGGTGGCGTGGGCGATCTCGTCGATGAAGCACTCGAGGTAGATCGTGTTCTGGTTCAGGTTGACGCCACGCCAGAAGCCCGGCGGCACATGCGGGTTGCGCATGGCGTGGTCGATCAGCAGGTTCGGGAAGCCGTAGCCGATCATGGCTTCGCCGCCGCCGTTGTTCAGGCCCTGGAAGACCACCGGGTCCTTGCCGTCGCGGATGTTCTGCGGAAAGATGCCCGCCAGGATCGACTGCCCCGAGATGCGCATGTGCAGGCCCTGCACGTTGCCCTGCGCATCCAGCGCCGCCGTCAGCTTGCACTGCGTGGCGGGGTGGTAGTTGCCCTGCACCATGTCTTCTTCGCGCGTCCACAGCAGCTTGACCGGCGTGCCCGGCAGCTCCTTGGCGATCAGCACCGCCTGGCGCGCTAGCGCAGGGTCGGAGACGGGGGATGGACGTGCAGGGAGCACAGCGCCTCATGGGGGCCTCGGCGGCAGGCTAAACGCACCAGGATAGGATCGGGCAGCGGCCCATCGCTCCGGGCTGGCGCAGAATCGCTGCTTTAGGGAGGTACCTCTCGCCCCTGTCAGTCCGGACAAGATCCTGGGTCTGCGCCCAAGGCGGCGGCCCCACGGCGGTGGAATCAACCAGTCGCTGGTGGAGCGTGGCTGCCGAGGGCACCGGCGGCTTTCGCGACGGTGACGCCGGATCTACGAGCCGCCCCGCCACGGGCTGCTTGCCCGGGCGTCGTCAACGAGGACTTCATCAGACCTGCACGCGAGGAGGACCAGGCCACAACCTGGAGCCTGGGTGGCGGGCTACGGCCAGCCGCGGCCAGCGCTGGGCCTCTCACCCGCGACAAGCCGACCTGGCCTACTGCCAGGCAGATGTTACAAGGTGCATGCAGGGCTGCCGCACCAGATCGCGCACTTCTATCAAATCGGCGGCAACGACAGCTCCGAACCGTGCGCATCGTCGCCGACGAGGTCGCGCCAATGGCCGGGCTACCCGCTGCGCTGCATCCACATCCCCAAGACCATCGACAAAGCGACCGTGGTGTCTCAACGACCACCACGCCGGGCTTCCCCACGCGCGGCGCGTTTCGTGGGCCCAGGCCTGTTGCCGGCGCCGACAACGATGGACAAACGCGAGGCCTTGCCCGCGGTCTACGTTGGGCGTGTGTGTGATGGGGCGGCCACGCCGGGGGCCGGGGGGCTTCCTGACGGCGGCCTCGGCGCTGGGCAAGACGAAGTTCCCCCGACGACGGGGCCGCACCTTGACTCTACCTGCCGGAGCGGCGTGTTCGACGTCGACAAGTTGCCTGGCCGACGTGAAGGCACATGGTACGAGGCGCCACGGCCGCTGCTGTGATCGCCGTCAGCGGAAGGCATCCACGGACGGCCCAGGGCCAGCCATCCTGGCCAGGCTGGCCAAGGACACTGGAGCGCGACGCACACGGGCAACGTGCACTGTCTGGGCAGCGGGCGCGGCTGGCCGACTGCTGTGCAGAGGGATGGATCAAGGCCCGGCTGAATGATCAAGCGCGTGCGCCGAGCGACCACCCTTACGCGTACCTGCAGCGCAGCTTCGTCGGCCTGCAAGTGAGCGACGGTCGACCAGCGCGCATGCGCGCGAAGGTGAGGCGCATGAGAGGCCGTGCAGTTCGCCTTCTGGGCTCGCAGGCCGCGACGGCTCGGTGGCCATGCAAGCGCACCGGCTTCTACTCGGCCGACTACGAACTGCTGCCGCTGGAGGCCGTGGCCGGCAAGACGCGCACACGATGGAGTAGACGGCCTACATCAGCGCCGAGGGCACCGACGTCACGGACGCCTTCCGCCCTGTACCTGCGGGAGCGTGCTGGGACTCGGGCATGCCCGATGCCTTCCGGTCTGCGCGGGGCACGCGTGCCCCGCGTGCTGAAGCCCGGCGCCTTCAGTGCATTCGATCAGAAGTTTGCCGGATCAGCGAAGTTTGTCGGCCCATGCCGGTGCCTTCGAAGCCGGCGTAGCGGGGCGCGCCCAGTGTATGGCGGCGATGGGTCCGACCGTCCCGCCGTTGACGCTGGCCGTGAGCTGCTGCGCCTGCGGGTCGTACGACAGCTGCAGCTGGTTGTAGTACACGTCGTCGGTGCTGCTCTGGCAGCAGCGTTGCGGGTTGGCACCGCCCAGCCACAGCTCCCAATGACCATGGTGCTGGCCGTGGGTTCGGTGCGCTAAGCAGCAGCGCACACTTGCCGACGGTCGTCAGGTTGTTCAAGCGTGGTCCCCGCGTGTGGTCAGGCCCAGCGCCAGGTGGCCGCCGGTGGCCGGCAGTGCCTTCCTATCTGAGCACCGACCAGCGCGTGGTGGGCGGCGCGTCACCGGCGAACAGCGCGGTCCGGGAATACGCACGGTGGCGCCGTCGGTCACGGCGGACCAGACGAGGCCGCGGCATGCCGCCCACTTCCAGCGGCGACGGCAGTTCCCAGGGATTGCCGATGGGGTCGTGCCGGAGAATCGAACTGGTGAACTTCAGGTAGCCTCGCCAGAAGGCGTGATCCATTGCGTGGCCTTGCTGCCGGGCCATTCGACCCAGAAGCCCCCCAGTGGTGGTGCCGATGAAGGCCGAGCGCATGTCGCCCTTGCCACCCTTCGGACGCAGGTCCTGCGGGCCCGGCCCCGAAGGACTCGCGGTAGACGATGTCGGGCACCGGAGGGCCGTGCTGTTGCGGCGTCAGCGGGTCTGGTCGCGCCGGGCACGGGCGTGCCGCCCGCCGCCGCTGCAGCTGCCCGTGCAGTCTCGCCCCCCTTGTGCTGGATTCGCCTGGCGCGAGCCGGCCAGCTCGTCCGTCGCCTACCACCGCCGGCAGGGCGGCGAGCAGGGTCGACAAGGTGGCGGCGGCCAGCCAGGAAGAGGCAGTTGCGAGGGGTCATCGGGATGTCTCCGGAAGGTTCAGTGCTTGGACAGCGGGTGCGACACAGTTCAGCAGGCTCGCTGTTGCCAGGCGGTACGTGGGCCCCGACAAGTCAGTTGATCCACCGGTAACCGACGCGCCGCCAACGTGCGCCCGCTGGGCCCTTGCCCCGCCGAGGCTGAGGCGACAAGGGCCCAGCGCCGACAGCTGGAGATTTCCACGCAGGGCGCATCGGCGGAGCATCCCGCGGCATCATTCGCGCCCGATCGATGCGTTCCATACACCCCGAGTGAGACAGGTGATGCCCCGTTTGAAACGTCAACGGCTGCAAGGCAATGGATTCGAGGCCGACAGCGGAGCACGCCCCTGCTGTGGGTCATCCGCGAGGACTTGCAGCTCACCGGCACCAAGTACGGCTGCGGCATGGCCCAGTGCGGCGCCTGCACCGTGCACATCGACGGCGCGCCGGTGCGCAGCTGCGTGCTGCCGGTGTCGGCCGTGCAGGCCACGCAGAATGATCACCACCATCGAGGTGCCACGTCGGCCGACGGCTCGCACCCGGTGCAGAAGGCCTGGGCGGCGCTGGGACGTGCCGCAGTGCGGCTACTGCCAGAGCGGCAATGATCATGTCCGCCGCCCGCGCTGGCTGAGAGGAACAAACCCGACCGTGTGACCGACGCCGACATCGCCAGTAGGCGATGACCCAACATCATGCGAGACGCTGCGTGCACCTACAACACCGGGGTGAGCGCGGCCATCAAGGGGGGCATCGGGCCAGCAAGAACGCGCCGGCCTGGACATCGTGTAATGTCGTCAGGAGCCAGGCATGAACACAACCGTCGACGGTAACACCCCGCGGCAGTTCCTGGGCAACCGCCGGCGCCCGGCGGTGGCCGGGTCAGCTGGTGTTCGGCTTTGCCAGCAGGCCGTGGCCCAGGGCGCGGCCGCCCGAGGTCAAGCCTGCGGTGGTGGTGACAGCCCGACGAGCGGCGTGATTTCATCCGCATCGCCACGCTCCGAGATGGGCCCAGGGCACGACTGACCGGCCTGGCGCCACTGGTCGGCCGAGGAAGACTGGACCTTGCGACTGGCACGCGTCACCACCGAGTACCCGCACTGCCGGCCAGAACCTGGCGGCCGCAACCGGCTGTGCTGGGGCAACTTTCTCCACCGGCGGCAGCCGCGGCATCCGCGGTCGCACGGGAGTACGTGCGCAAAGGCGGCGCCGCCCGCGACATGATGCCCTGCTGTGCAGGCCGCCTGCCGACGATGGAAGGTGCCCGCCGGCGCGAATGTCGCCGCGCCGCCGATGGCGTGATCACGCAAAGCCCGGGCGCACCGGCGCAACACACCTACGAGAAGGTGGCCGTGCCGCCGCCCGGCCCGCCTACGCCCCGGCCGACGTGCCCTGAAGGCACCCCCAAGACCTGGAAGCTGGCCGTGCAAGCGCCTGGCCGCCGGCTGGGACACCGGGACGAAGACCACCGGGGCCCAGGTCTACGGGCCGGACCTCTAGCTGCCCGGCCTGCTGAACGCGGCCATCAAGGCCCTGCCCGGATGTTTCGGACGGCAAGGTGGCGTGGCTACGACGCGAGCCAAGGTTGCTTGGCGCGGCCCGGCGTGAAGAAGTGTGCTGACGATCGACCGGCAAGTCGGTGCGGTGGTGGCCGACCACCATGGTGGCGCGCCAAGACCCGCGCTGGATGCGCTGCAGAGACGACTGGGACTACGGCGAGCACCTGCCAAGGCCTTCGTCGTCGGCGTTTAGCCGCCGTAGAAGGCCCGGCCTCGACGCCGACGGAGCGCCGTGGTGGGACAACATGCCAACGGCGTACATCAAGCATGGCGCGTGGCGGGTGCCGCGCGCACCTGTGAGCGCGGTGTACGCCTACTCCGCACCAGGAACCACGCGACGATGGAGCCGATGAACGCCACCGACAAGTGGACGCCAACCGCTGCGAGGTGTGCGGCCCACGGCAGAACGGCCGAAGCGGCGCTGGCGGCCGACCGCCGCCGCGGCGGACTGCCGCCGGTCGCATGTGCGCAGGTCTACAAGATCCACCTTCGGCGGCGGCTTCGGCCGCCGCGGGCGCGGTGCACGGATACTGGTGTGA
>WNGS01088508.1:0-12575 GCA_020271785.1 Procambarus virginalis
AAAGTGCCTTGTATAGTGACTGTTGTGAGCCTCTTGTAATGTCACTTGTGACACCTCTTTGTGTCACTTGTGACACCTCTTTGTGTCACTTGTGACACAAAGATTATTGATGTGTGTATTTGTGTGGGTGATTAGATATGTATGTGTATGTACATGTATGTGTGAGGGTGTGTACATGTGTATACAACATTGATAATTTTGTAACTAGCGTCAAACATTGTTATTTGCTTAGCTAAACGAACTAGAGGGTTCAGTTCCTGAACCGATTATGTGCCTCTGTATTCCTTTACACCACCGCCCACGGGATGGGTATGGGTGGATAATAAAGAAAGAAATAGAAGAAATTGAAAATGCATAATACGGTTATTGACATTCAATAATAGTAAGATAAAGCAATGAGGACCAAATGGGAGACCAGTGATCAGATGAATATTACAGACTCAAGGGTAGCCTTCTCTTCTTGTATATAAATGAAAAAATAAATTCGTTTGTTTAATTCTAATGCTTGTAGGCAAGAACAGCTGTGAACGCCAGATAGCGCACAAGTACACGAGTAGAGTCACTATTTGGACCTTGGGCCGCCTGGAGCTGCCGTGGGGTACAGACGTGTCGTCTGGCCTCTGGTGGTTTGAGGTGTTTGCCGTTTTCGTCACCAGAGGGGGTGTGGGAGTTTCTGCCCCCCCCCCTGTTGTTGCTGCGGGCTGCGTGTTGACGTGGCGAGCTTACCATGGGTGGTCCCCTTCCATCTATCAAGCGCGTGAACTCCGTGGGCCTGGAGTTCACTGGTCGTGCTGGATATCCGGAAATAGCCGTGGTTCTGTGCGACTTGCTTCATGTCCCTGTGATGGACGTTGACGGTATTGAGCTTGTGACTGCCCATCGAGTTGTCATCAAGCTTGTGACGGAGGAAGTATACCGTGATTTCCTCAGTCGTTACGAGGGACGCTCGTTGTCGATGCCGGGTGGTGCCGGCTCTGTCTCCATATCCGACCGGAGTGGTGCGCTGACTTATGTCAGTGTGCATGGGGCGCCCCTGGAGTTTCCCGAGGATCTTCTTCGGCGTTACTTTCAGCGGTTTGGAGCGGTCATCAGTGTGAGGGTCAACACGATATCCTCTGGGAGGTATGCCGGGAGACGGACGAACATTCGCACCTTGGGGATGCGCCTGCGGTCGGATATTCCATCTTCGGTCCGGCTCCTGGGGTGCTACATCCGGGTGTACTATGCCCGACAGCCTCGGACCTGTTTCCGGTGTGGCCTGGTGGGGCATCAGGCTGCCGGGTGCGATGCGGCTCCGGTTGCTCCTGTCAACCTATTCCGGGAAGAAGATTTCCCTCCGCTTCCCCTGGACGAGGACTCCGGGGATGCAGTGACCGACCCGCTCGTTGTTGCGGCTACCCCGGCGTCGCCTGACGTTCCCCCGGATGTCGCCGGCCCTCCTCAGGATGTTGCGATGCCATCGGTGGATACTCCTGCTCCTGTCCCTGCTGCTCCAGTGGGCCTTTCTGCTGCGCCCTCCTCACCGTCTGCTCACCTGTCTTCAGCTGCTGCGCCTGGCCCTGCATCCTCGCCTCGGATCCCGGCTGTGCTGGGTGCTGGGGTGGCTGTGGGGTCCCCTGTTGTGTGTGGTCCGGTTCCCCCTGTGGTCGAGGCTGCTGCCGTTTTGCGGCGGACGTCAGTTCGTCCGGCTAGTAGTGCCCATGTTTCTGGGTCGGCTTCCGGCTCTGACGATCTCAGGCCGGTGCCCAAACGATCCCGGCCTTCGTCGTCTACCTGGGCCGATGTTGGGGACTTTAGTGACTGTGAGGCCTCGGGTGTGGATGGAGTGGTTCCGGTACGTTGCTGGCTCCGCAGTTAGTGGTGGCGGACGTCCATGCGCCTGCTGACATTGGTGTCCGTGTCTCGAGTGTGCCTGCTGTTCCTTCTCCGCCGGGGCCTCTCCGCGGTGGGGAGTGGTGGCCTCCGCTGCCGGAGTGGGTGGGGATGGTGGGTCTGGGCGTGGCCTGGTGGTGACCTTACGGAAAGATGTGCGCGGTTCGGTTCCCACGCGGTCGTCCGGTGGTGTGCCCGTGGGCGCTGGTGCCCCTGTGGTGGTGCCTTCTACCACGCTCCCTCCTCGGAGGTTGACCGTTGGGCACTTGGGGACCGTGTCACCGAAGTCTGTGATGCCGTCGGGTCACTGGTCGCGGGTTGCTGAGCTACCTTTCGGCGATGAGGTGTGGGACCATGTACCGGTCACTCGGTTCCGGTGTGATACGGTTTGGGTGCCATGTTTGCGGGTGTTTGTGGCCAACGTCCCGGATAAGATGGCGTCCCCGGTGGATGGTCAGGACCCTTGGCAGTGGTTACGATGGGAGGCGTACCATGTACGCTTCTCTCGGGACGCGTTTCCGCGCAAATACGAGTGATTGTATTCTTTTGTGCTGTGTGCCCTTCTGGCTGTTTTGTCTGCCTTCTGGTAGTTTGTGCCCGTGCCTCTCCCTTTGTTTTGTGGCGAGGCGGGTGTTTGGGTGTGTGTGTGTCTGGCCTTCATGTCTTAACTTTCATGTTGTTAACGTGCCCTATGTGTTTTTTATTTTATGCTTACGTGTTGTATTAGTTTTTGTTTTGTATTTGTGTTGCTTATTGTGTGGTGTATGTTCTTATTGCATTTTTTGTAATACTTTCGTTTGTTCATTCTGTTGTTTTGTTCTCGGTCCTTCAGGCCGGTGTTTTGTTTTGTTGTTGTGTATGTAACGATGGTTTTCTTTTGATTGCGTGTTATCCATCTTGATTTTTGTTTTATACTGTTCTGTTTTGACATGCTCCTGTGTTTTGTTGTTTTGCATTTGTTTTATCTTTTGTACTGTCTTTTCAATGCCTTTCTCGAGTTTTGAAATTTGTTATGCTGTACTGTCAGCCCTTCTGGCTGGTGGTTTTCTTTTTTTCCCTTGTTTTGAAATGTTTTTCTATGTTCTTAATTTGTTTTTTATTGTATTTAACTTGCATGCTTTGCATGTAAAAATAAAAAAAAAAAAAAGTACACGAGCGCCCAAATACTTTTACACAAAAGACATGTGCAGACAGGCGTGTGGCTTCTGACTTCTTTTTTATTGATTAATATTAAATATTAGGCGCTTACCTATAATAGTTATCATTTTATACAAGTATAACTATCACATAATAAATATAAAAGGAGTTTATCCAAAACTGACAGAAGTGTTGTGTTTTGTGCGTTGTATCGTTTTTGTGGGCATTCGGGTGTGTTGTGTTTACGCTGGCGGGCGGCGTCCTTACGAACTCCGGATTATGTCTATTACATCACTAAACTTCGTTTAATAACTATATGCCTGTTACACTCGACGTCTCGTTTAAAGACAGATTCTTTGGCTAACTTATCATATCTATCATATCTATCATGCATTCGGAGGCCAACATGAGTGGAGACCACATGAAATGGACTCTGTTACCATCGTTAATAATTTTGTTGTATTTGTGTCTAGTTTCGGACACGAGCATGTTACAGTTATGTCTTAAAGAATTGAGAGCATTTAAGGATGATAAAGAGTCACTTATAATTAATGTGGAGACTATATCCATTGATGGATAATACCTGATTTTATTTACCATTTAGATTAATGGTTAATGACTTAGGTTTAGGTTAGGTTTTTTAATTAAACCAGCCAGAATGAGTGAAGCCATGAAGGGCGTTTTTATTAATTAAAGCACCCAAATATTGGGTGCTTCAGGTGTTGTTCCTCTTGGATGATCTTGTACCTCTCTGTCTCACACCTGTAAGAATGAGTGATATGGTTAAGGGAAAACAAAGTGCAGGCAAGGCAATGGAGGCCACTCTTATTTTTGGGTGATAGGTGCTTCTCTTCAATAGTGTACTTGTTAGGATCCTGTAATATATAAACTATTTAATGGGGTTTAAGACATTTACAAATTTGCCTGAGCCTGAATACTAAAGAAATTAGAATAAATAAATAATGAAAGTTTTCGTTAAAAGTTCAAATGTAAAACACATCAGTACAGTATATGAAAACCATGGAATTGTATACCTGTGAAAGTCGTAAATAGCAAGACTTTACTCAAGTATAAAATTCTGCTGGATAAATGTTTATGAAGAACTGAATTGCAACACACATTTAGGCTGTTAGCTTACCTTGCTTAGATATGAAAGGAAAATTCCATATAACAACTCTTTAGTATGTTCGGTTAAAATCTTAGGGCTAGGACAATAAAATTAGAGAAATTAAGTAAGAGAAATTAGTAAGGGAAATTAGGTAAAATTTATTATACTTAACTTTTATGTCATCAGTTAATAGTAAATCTTCATCATCATCATCTTCACTGTCACAAAGCTCCAGGTAGGACTCAGAAACATCAACATCCTCTTCCTGGTATCCAAATAAACGCTTTGCATCACTCAGCTTGTCAGAACACAACTTTTGCCCTTGCTTCAAAAGAGCCAAGATTCCACTCTTATTTTTGGGTGATAGGTGCTTCTCTTCAATAGTGTACTTGTTAGGATCCTGTAATATATAAACTATTTAATGGGGTTTAAGACATTTACAAATTTGCAAATGTGATTTATCTGTGTACACATTTGATATTACTCGGAATCATACATTTAGGTTAATTAAATTAAATACTATATACTTTATACAAATTAACCTTATTGTTATAATGAAAAAGTTCAAGCAGTTAATTCAAGGAAATGGTCGCTAATTTATAATGGAAAATATATGTAGTACATGATCTGAACACATAACTAACCTATAAATGCATTATAATACCTTTCACATATAAATGCATTATAATAAGTTTCAAAATAATTAAAATAAATATATATTATTTTTAGTACCTTTCTGAGTCGAGTAACTAATGCACGAGCCAGTCCATCAATTTTCCGATGGTTCCAAAAGACTGCACCCTCTGTGAGTTCTTCTGTTCTTTCTGAGAAAAATATTTATAGCAATTAATGAACATCTTGAAGAGCATAGATTAATAACAGTTTCATAACATACCTTTACTCACCAAGACCAACTCAAGTTTGACAAATATGTTTTCATTCTTGTATTGATTATTTGAGGGAGTTGATACTTATTGAATACAAATCTCATTATACTGATTACAGGGCAGGTAAAAAAATCTAAAACTTGATCAGATGAACAAATACCAGCTTTCAGCATGTTTTTAGTTGTAGAGTTGTATCGTGAGAGGTATGCAAACACTTGCTCTGCCTCTTCCCCTAAAGTCAGGCCACTTCCTTCTTGCCACCGCCCTCCATACAATACCTTTAACATAAAAGTATACAGTAAAAAAATTCAAATTACTCTACAAAAATTAAAAGCCTCCTACTATATTAAATGATACGTATATCATTAATCTTAAACAATCAGAAATCTTAAAAATTTTACACAAACTGTACTTATTAACTTTAATGTAATGTATACATTACATTAAATTTAATTAGTATACATAAATGTATACATTAGTATACATAAATGTAATGTTATATTTTTATTTACCTGACAATACCAAGCATGTCCTTTTGCATGTAGGACTCCTAAAAATGGCTTTGCTTGACCAATGTGAAAATGTGATTGTTTCTGAGCCACAGTTAAGGCCCATGGCCAATATTTGCAAATTATGTCTTGACAAATAAACTTTACATATTTGAAATACATAATTTGCAAATAGTGGGCATAACTGTACAACTCTCCTTGATACATATTCAAGGTGTGGAGGATAATACCATGTCGACAGGAGGCCATGCTGATTCCTGTTTCATCCAAACTTTGGAATGAAAGAGGCTTATTTTGAGCAGCTTTCCATGCAGACGCTCCACACATGTGCTTACTCTGTTAAACAAAAATATTTATAGTAACTAAATATCCAGTTGGTGAGCATGATTATAATTATGTAGGACGGGTAGAAGGTAGAGATTATTTTGCGCGAAAGGCATTGTTGTTGCACATAAGAATTTCTATGGGCTATATTTCCTTATTTAATATATATAAACTATAATGAAAAATACAAAAATGGCCACCAGATGTTACAGTCACCAAACAGTTATTAGGTAAAATTGAAGGTTTCTCAATATATAATAAAACTCACCTTAGTTTTCAAGCTCTGAATAGTGCCAACATGAGCTTGAACATCTTCATCTTTGCTGAAGATACTATCAGAATAATAGGGGTTTCTGATACCTCTGCAATGATAATTCAGAAATAATTATTCATTGTGTGTAACCACTATAATATTAAACAATGGGTAATGGGGTATCAAAAAATGTTTATATGAAGAATTCTGATGCACTGCTAAATTTTACATAAAACAAAAAATTTACATGGTGTTAGATATATAAAATGATGATATGGATGCAATTGAAAGGCAAACTATAAAGACATACTCGGTTAAAAAATATAAGTCATATGACAATGTATATTTATATGTGCATACTTTATTTACAAGAACATTAATTTTGAAGATAATATAATTCATTATAATATAGTGTGTGTGGATGACAAAAGAATACTATACATTAAGTATCTGTAAAGCACATTTTATTACCTCCCAACTTTGTTGTAGCGATACAGCTTCTTGTTGCCATCAATATGTACTGCTAAAGGAGTTTTATCACAAGCAGGACACTCATTGTCAGCTTCTCCTCTAATTTTCCTTAGCTCATATTGCTGGAATCGCCATTCGAAGAACACTCTCTTCGAAGTTAGAAAGTTAATGGGTCCATTCTAGGATATAGAATTATTAAGATGGTGACATTTAAAATGCATAATATGACATAAGATAAATAAACAAAAAAAGCATTCCATTTTGTATTTGAACAAAATTAAAAACTAATTATTACTAAATGAAAATACATTACTACAAAATTTTGATAATTTTTGTATTGAAATATAAAACTGAAAATATTAAGAATAATGGTATCAAAACATACACGCCCACGAGAAGCACCAAAGGATTCCAGTGCAGTGACTAATGCCCGAAATGATGTTCCGGGACAATTTCTTTTTATATGGTGCCATGATTCAAGCAGACTGGTGCTGTAGAATGTGCTACTCTTTCCTAATGATGAATAGAAACCAGACTTGTGCATGGTTTTGCCTAGTTGTTGATGCTCATATCCACAGTGGCATGTATAGATTGGAGTATAGAGGTCATACCTTCCTGTAGTTTAAAATACAGTGCATTGAGTGGTGTGGCAACTTGCTAAAATAGTGATGTAAAAATTAACATTTAATGCAACAAAAATTCCAAAATGTATTGCGATTCAGGAAAATCCTGTAATGGAAATAAAAGGGTAAATTTTAAAGTTTATTTACCCATTATAGTGATGAAGATGCAGAGATTGCTGGAGCTTGAAATTTTAAACTTGCAATCTATGCAGTTGGGGCAAGAATTTGGTGGTTGGGCTGGTACAACAGGTTCTGGTAACAAAGAAAAGGAAGACAGTTTGGCAAAATGAGTTTTATGGAAAAGAATTTCAGACTTAATATTTCATCGTTTCTTGATTGTACAAAATATTGACATTATTCTCCAGATAATGAGAAATTCACAGAAAAGAAACAATCAGACAATTAAATCAATCTATAAAACCAAGTGTCAGGTTTAAACTTTAAGACTTCTCCAAATGTTGTAATGACTGACATGAAACATGTATTCATTTTATTTTGTTATACCAAGATAATCGTAGCTCTAAACTGGGATTGGGAAGTAGAAGTAATCTCGGAACAAAGTACGGATTTTAGACAGGTATCGTATACTTACTCCAGTGAAGGATATTTCCTTCAGGGCACACAGTTTGTGTTGGGTCTAATGGCTCATAAAAGCCATTTTTCCAATATAATCTGTGGTGGAAAGGCATGAGAAAATGTTGCATTTGGTCACAAATGTGACACAAAAATGCAAAACAGTCTTCACATTTGATGCTTGCTTCACAATTTGTACATTGTACACAAACTTTACCTAATGAAAAAAGGGGTAATTATTTATACTAATTTTAAATACTGTATACCAAACATTTTAAACACTCTGAAGTCTAAATGTATTAATAGATTGTCATTAATTTGTATATGATGCTTATTATACAGTATAACCTTAATGTTCAATATTTAATTTACCTTTATCTGGAACACCCAACTCAGACAATGTCCAATCGAACAGCATTGCTCTGCTTTCTCCCCAATTAATCTCTGCATTTTTTCTTCTTTTTTGCCAGTCAGAAACACTTGGCTGAGAATCTTGAATTTGTTCAAGTTCTGCAGCAAGTACTTTGAAATATGGGATTACAAATTAGTAAGAAAAATTTGTAAGTGAAAGGAATGATTAGTATAATATGTTAAACAAAATTTCATAGGCATTAAGCACAATTTTGTACATAATATTTATGATGTGTGTCCATTAAATAAACCCTCAGTTAAATACCAACAAATAATGTTGGGCATACCAACATCAAATGATTCCAAAGTTTCTTCACCAGCTGCCAAATAACTTTGAGTGTACGTTCTGCCACCAGTAGAATAGCCCGCATTTTGAATGTGTGGTGGTGAAAGTATAGCAGGCAGAATGTCTGGGTGGCACATTTGAAGATTTAAGCATGGTACATAATTGCAAATTGTATACAAATATTAATATTTTCAGACAAATCTCAAGATATTACTATAACTAACCTTATGCTACCAAGTTGTTCAGTGTTATAGTAATTTAATCTCCATAATTGTCTAGCATACACTTAAAAATAGGCAACAAAAATTATTGGAAATTACAAATAACAGCTGTAGAAATATTGTTAAAAAAAATAATAGAAGATTACCATCAGATTGGGGAGCAGCTGGTCTTTGTTTTGAATCAATATGTGATACACCCTGTATCTTATCTTTTTTCCGTTTCTTGTTTGTCACCTTTATTGAGTTTGGTTCCTCCACGTTTAAGAGTCTCTTCAAGTACTCATTTCTTTGTATCATTGCAGCACGTGCTTTCTGGTGCTCACGTTCAAGATGTTCTCTAGTCATCACTGCTATTCTCCTGTGAAATTCTGAAGAGAAAATAATAGTGTTCGAAGAAAAAGTACAAGAACAAAACAAGAAAATTATGCTTATGCAAAATTATGCTACAATGTACCTAGTAATAATCTTAAAATTTTGCTACAAATTACCTACTTATAATTATGTGTTAAATTATGGACTTTCCCATAATGATATGCATGTTAGTGGCATTACCCATACTGCCTACCTGGGCCCCCCCCCTAGAGAGATAGTGACACAAGTTAAGGTAATCCCTTTAGTAAGGTGGTGGGTCAACATAAATAAGCTATAACTAATAATAAGGACACAAATCAATATGTTCATTTAACAGTGGTATTAACATTTATATAAATTTAGCTAAGAATACGTTTTTACAAGTGTAACAAAGTGAAAGGAATGTATGAAAATTTTGATGATATATTAAAATGCTCATTGACTTGAACCTGTCTTCCTATATATAAAGTATAAAAATAGTAAACACAGTACCATTATTGTTGTCTGTAGTTATTTTTGGAACATCTGGTATGTACACCATACTGTCAAAATCCGATGATCTATCTGAAAAATTGATTGGTAGTGTAAATATTTGAATTCATTGCATAGCCTTTTATACTAACAAAAAAGAAAAATTGTACAGAAAAGCTAACACAACATTATAACACCTTTCTGTGTATTCTATGGTACAAAAGAAAACAAACCTTAATTATAAAGGAAAATAAACGGACAGAAGAACTATGCATACTGCTGAAACTACTTTCCACAAAAAATCTGAACCAAGGGATAGTCCCCCGAGATTTTCAATATGAAAATTTCACCCTTACAATATTTAAAAAAAAGCAGAAAGAGTTCAGCACAAAACTAATGTCCGATCAGCTTGGTATAACACATCTGTAAGCTCATGGCGAAAATCCTAAGGGAGGGAATCATTTACCATCTTTCAGTGAACAATCTTATTCAATCGACACACCATGGTCTTCTTAAAAACAGATGCTACCTTATAAACCTCCTCACTTTTCGGACATGGTAACATGGTACTCAAAGGGTTTCCGGTGGATGTAGTATACATGGATTATGCTAAAGACTTTAATAAGGTACCACATGGAAAACTAGCAAGGAAATTACAGGTTCATGGAAAAAATTGTAAAATGGACAAAACAATAGTTAAAACAAGAGAGCAAAGGGTCATACTAAATGGGAATGAATATGAAGAAATGTGGTAAGTTGAGTACCTCAGGGGTCCATTTTTAGGTCTAAAATATTTTTCATATACTGAACATCTATGATATAGAAGAGAATATAATATAATCAACCACATCCTCATATTTGCAAATGTCTGGCGTTTCACGAGCACTTTGTCCTGGGTTCATATCCTGGCCGGGGAGGATTTACTGGGTTAGGCTAACCTAACCTAACCTAACTTAACCAAACCAAACCAAGTATCTCAAGTTACAAGTATCTCTGGGAATTCTTATTATCTGCTGTTGTAGAATTGACAAAATGGACACTGTGTCAACAAAATTATTCCCACATACTCCGTCACTATGTGATGGAGTACACATAGGGCAGGGGACTGAATTGTCCCTGACAGGGACAATTCTGTAACAAATGTTCTAGCATAAAACTTTGTACAGTTTATTAATTTCTTACCGTTTGATGTACCAGGATGATCCATGTGTGCTGAAGTTTTATAGCTGGAGCTGGAAGATCCTGTCGAGATGACTTCTTCAAAGAGACTAATAGCTTCCCACACATTGTGTATGAGTTAAGTCCTCCAGTACTTGGCCTACAGAGTTACCAGATCTGATTTGTAGAAACTAGTGAACTATGGAGATGAGATTGTTAATAATATACTTTTTTTGAGATTCATATGACTTGCAGATTAAAAACCAACCTTATTTTAAAATAGTACACTAAAGTACATAGCAAATTGCGAAATTCGTAGCTTTAACTACTTTAAAGCTAAACACTCAAGCTTTGAAAATAAGCACAATTTGCTATTTTAAGCAGAATCTGGCAACTCTGATTTAGCATGTAAACATTGACTTGCATTCACAATGTAGTTATTTATTTTTCAACAATTTAAAATGGGTTATGAAAATACACACATTGGTACATTATTGCAAAGGCACTATACTATATACATATATAGATATATAAATTGTTGCAAGTCGAGCAACATATATTTTACATTGAACAACAAATGAGATTGGAAAAGCAGTATTGCCAAAATAGACCCCAGACACCCTGTGGGTAGTAATGGACCCCCATACCGACCCTATGAGGGTAGTGGACCCCATAATAACACTATGGGGTCCACTTCCATAGTGTAGTGGGGTAGTGTACACTATACAAACACTATGGGCGGTAGTTGACTTCATAGCGACCCTGTGGGCGGCAATGGCCGCCATACACATCCAGTGGGTGTTATTGGACCCCATACTCATCCTGTGGGTGGTATTGGACCCCATACCCATCCTGTGGGTGGTTGGAGCCCCATACCCATCCAGTGGGTGATAGTGGACGCCATACTCATCCTGTGGGTGGTATTGGACCCCATACCCATCCTGTGGGTGGTTGGAGCCCCATACCCATCCAGTGGGTGACAGTGGACGCCATACTCATCCTGTGGGTGGTATTGGACCCCATACCCATCCTGTGGGTGGTTGTGAGCCCCATACACATCCTGTCGGTGGTAGTGGACGCCATACACATCCAGTGGATGGTATTGGACCCCATACCCTTCCTGTGGGTGGATGGATGATCCCCATACCCATCCTGTGGGTGAATGTGACCCCCATACCCATCCTGCGGGTGGTATTGGACCCCTTACCCACCTAACAGGTGGTAGTGGACCCTATACGCATCCTATAGTTGATATATAGTAGACACCACACCATTTGCAGTAGTTTACCCCATAGACAACATAACATCGTTTTCTGTTAGCGTTCCTACAGAACATTCTTTAAATATTTTTAAAGCACAAACTATGGTATATAATATGACTGGTGAAACGCTGTTATTCTATGTAATAATTTATAGTGCTTATTATAATTTACTAAGAACAACTAATATTTCTCAAAACAAACTACGAGCCTTCATAGGTTGTAGCTGATTTGTAATATTCTAAGAGCATGGACATAGTAGGTAAATTTCACAACCCATGTGGGACCTGAAAACTACAATTTTCATTATACTTGAACCAATCACGATTATTCTGCGATCTACGTGATGGACGGGTACTGTGAGACGTAAATTGTACGTGAGGAAGAGTTGGGGTCTTGGTAAAAAAGTAACTGGGAATATATCACATATGTACTAAATCACATTCAACATATAGACTTTAAGCATTAAGTCATATATGTGCTGTCTTGTGTGAGGACGGTTGTACTGCGGGCTCAGTCTGGGGCCTCGAATTTTCCGGCCGGGCTTTGTACCCAGAGATAGCGCTAGTGTGTGATTTGCTTCATATCCCTGTGAAAACATTTATGGATTCGAGCTGGTAACGGCACGTTGAGCAATAGTGAAGTTCACAGAGGAAATGGC